>SSNS01000097.1:1709244-1720665 GCA_006937985.1 Aphyosemion australe
GCGGAGAACAAATTTCACACACCACAGTGACAACTAATGGGACTTTAACGAATCACATTCAAATAATGTCACATTTGCTTCTCCAGCCTCATCATGTGCTGCCCCAATGACTTTTTTCGACTGCTCCACTGCTCAACCCGGTGCCGCTGGGACTGAGTGTCAAAAGAGCTGTGGCACTGTGGACATGGCGTGTGTAAGTACATCAAGACAAATGTCATCAGGTTCAATTAAAACACTTGAATATCCTTCTCTACTCTTGATTGTAGATCAGCACGGGTTGCACATCTGGCTGCATCTGCCCTTATGGTTTGTTATCAGATGGAACAGGTGGTTGCATAAATGAGACGAGCTGCCCGTGTGTATACAATGGAGAGGTATACCAGCCAGGACAGACCCTGACAGTGGACTGCAACACATGGTTTGTACACACACTTCAAAAACAGGCTTGGAAGCAGGTTTAGTTACGTCTACAGATGCACATGTTGCCAAATGTATTGGGACGCTCCAGTAAATCAGTGCATTCAGGTTCTCTAATAAAGACGTGGAGGACCTGGACTGACCACAGGTCTAACATCAACCTCACAAATGTGCTTCTGGGGGAATGGCCAAAACTAGTCAAAGCTCTTGATCTACTCCTCCATCTTCACTCTCCCTATGGTAGTGATTTTTGTATCATGACCTAAAGAGTGGGATTCCAGACAAAAGGGTTGAGCCGTAACATATATTCATGTGTGTACATGAATAGGTAAATCAAAGGCACAATGCAAAAAAAAAATGGCTTCCCTAAAAGTCTTGGTGTAATTCAAACCCTGCCCTATTGGTCTCTTTATACTGAATCTAATTTTAGACCCAACTCTCATTACTGAGACTTGTTTTCAAATAAATAGAATTTCTTGCTTCTTGTACGTCGCTTTGATGGCTTTTGTTGTAAATCTGTGTTGATGGAGTTCAGAGGTTTTTAAACCTGCTCAGATCACCTGATTGACCCATAGATGTTTTGTTTCTGCTGGATGTGTATCTCTGCAGCTTCTGCAGCGGAAGGACATTCACGTGTACCGATAACGTGTGTGATGGAGTCTGTGGAATCTATGGAGATGGACATTACATTACATTTGATGATAAAAGGTTTGACTTCAATGGACAGTGTGAATACACGCTTCTCCAGGTAAAACCACTAATCAGCTAATGTACATGGTTTCAGGTTAAACATTTAGTCTATTTTTTGTTAGCTAAAGAGCTTTAATGCCAACCATAATTTACCTGTTTCTCACACCATAGAGACTTTAAACACTTGCTTCACATCTAGGATGCATCACAAGCTGTCACTCTTCTGAACGACTGTGTCAGATACTTTGTTGATAGTTAAAGGCAACATGAGAATTATAATTCCTGAGCTGACATCTGCTGTGTTCACATTCAGGACCACTGTGGCACTAATCAGGATAATGGAAGCTTCAGGATTATCACAGAGAATGTTCCTTGTGGAACGACAGGAACCACCTGTTCCAAGACCATCAAGGTCTTCTTGGAGGTAAGACAGCACACAAAGTTGACATGCACTAACTGGGACTTGTATAATAATGTGTTTGTGTGTTTGGGAGAGAGCAATAGTGAATATTATTTATATATCCTCACCAGTCACATTATTAGGTGCACTTTACTAGTACCTGGATGGACACCATTTTACCTTGAGAACCACCTCAGTTAGGGTGACCATATTTTGGTTTCCAAAAAAGAAGCCACAGACGACATATACGTAGATGCCCCGTGGACTGGCACCTCTTATTGGAGCTGCCATAGTGGCCGTCTGCCATCTTGGATGGGTCTCCATTTGCCCCCAGTGCATTTATATCTACTGAGGAAGGTGCTTACCCAACTAAAAACACATTTTATTATGCTTTTTCACAAAATCAGACATATGATAGATAATTAAAACATAAATATAATTAAATAAAATAAAGAAAAAAATATAAAATCCCAAAAGGTAGGCTAGAAAAGTCCCAGAATATCCCACGTGATCTTTTTTCAATAGTACGCCGGATGTTGCAACCGTAGGCTGCACAAAAATGGGCATAACTGACTCCAGTTGGGTTTGGAGAGTGAGGGACCCATCCAATATGACGGCGATGCTGTTACGCTCTCAGCACCCAATGGTGCATCTATGTATTCATGTCTATGGTCTACTTGGGTCATGCCCATGCTCATGACATCACACTACTTCAACGCCACCTGGACAAACTACACTGCACCCCAATTTGTTTTTACCTGGCAAAGGCTAAAGAGAGTAACCTAAAAAAAGTTACATCAAGGAGTGTTGTACACTGTACTTTTTTATTTTACTTGACTGAAGTATCTACTCTAACTTGCATAAAGTCTTTAGATACTCTACCACCTCTTACTTCACTATAACAAAATTTCTTAACCTGTCCTGGCAGTAGAAACAGTTTACTCTACAGCAAGAGAGATGTGGGAAATTCCTCCTGTTGCGCTATTAGCCTTTATTATGTTTGTGGCATGTTAGACCGCATTCGCTTACAGACCGGAGTGGACAGGCAGGGAGAAAAGAGACATACAACACAAACAGGGAAAGAGAGGGAGAGGGGAATGGAGGGACAACAGTACACAACAAACAAACAACTAACAGACAGGCGGGACAAAACAGTGAGGTCATCGTAAAAAAAATCTACAAGAATAAAGTCATCTGATATGGTCTCTCACCCTCTTGGGAATGGGTCAACAGTTCTTCCCTTGATGCTGACAGTTTCCACTCAATTCTTGTGTTGATTTTTTAGGAGAGTGAATTCCAACTGAAGGATGAGAACTTTGAGGTGATAAAAGGAAACATCCAGGTGCTCGGTGTTCAGGTCCAGAAAATGGGTGTTTATCTGGCAGTGACCATCAAACCAGGGCTTATTCTCATGTGGGACCAGAAGACCAGCCTTTTCATTTCTCTCAGCCCAGAATTCCAGGTAAAACACCAAGTCTGTGCATTCTCTTCAATACCTAGCCTTTTATATACGGTGGGGCAAAAGGTATTTGGCAGGAACCGATTGTGCAAGTTGTCCCTCTTGATAAGATCACAGGTACACCTGAGAGACAGAATGTAAAATGAATCAGGAAATCACCTTTTATGATTTTTAAAGAATTTATTTTTAATGTGCAGGACATGAGTATCAGTTTACAAACTGCAAAATGAGTGACCCCTAAAAGTCCAACCAAAGTAATTAAAACTATTTTCAGCGTTGAGAAGAACAAAAAGTCCTGGAAGTGATGGTCTGGCCCCCACAGAGCCCTGATCTCAACTTAATGGAGTGTCTGGGATTAGATGAACAAACAGAAGGCTGTGAGGAAGCCTACATCCACAGAAGATCTGTTGTTCGTTCTCCAAGATGTTTGGAACAACCTACCAGCCTGGTTCCTTAAACAGCTGTGTTCAAGTGTAGCTAGAAGAACTGATGCTGTTTTGGAGGCAGAGGGTGGTCACACCAGATATTCATCTGATTTAGATTTCTCTTTAGTTCATTCACTTCTTTTGGTTGATTGACGAATATAAATGATTTGGAAGTGTGCTGTTCACAGCATTTTATCCAAACCCATAGAAAACTGTTGCACAGAACCGTACAATGTGATTTCTTGGAGTTTTAATATTCTGATGAAAATGATGAAAATGGCAGATCTCTTATCTTTTTAAGTGGAACAACTTGCACAATCAGTGGCTTCCTCATTATAAGGCTGACTTACTATATGTCCAAAGACACATCAATACACATTGTTTTCTATAGAAACTGACATTTCCTGATATTTTTTATGAATTATTCCATCATAATCAAAACCAATACCTGTTAAAATTTCACAACCTGCACCAGTAGGGTAGGGGTAACTCCTGACCAGTTTAGAGAGGTAATGTATATTCTACTCAGGTGTTAGTTAAGAAAAGGCTGAAAATTAATATGACTGTTTTTGGTTGTTGTTCTTCCATCAGGATCAAGTCTGTGGTCTTTGTGGTAACTATGACGGCAACAGTAACAATGATTTCGCCACACGCTCCCAGGAGACAGTGACCGATGTTTTGCAGTTTGGTAACTCTTGGAAAGTGTCGCCCATCTGCCCTGATGCCCAGATTATTAGTGATCCCTGTTCCTCCAACCACTATCGGGCAGCCTGGTCTCAGAAACAGTGCAGCATCATCACCAGCTCCACCTTCAGTAGCTGTCATACAAAGGTAACTACATACATGAAACACACAGTCTCCTTCATCTTCAAGCAACACACCTACCAGTAATCTTTTAATATATGAACTAGGTTTGTGGGGTTCATGAGACATTGTGGATAAATCTTATTTCACGGTCTTTGAGAGGCTCACCCACCATCAGCTGATTCCATCCATGTAAACAGATGCAACAGTTTTATTTTGCTTAAAGGAGTCATCACCTGAAATCTTCACTTTTCCACTTAAAAACATGTCTATAATGGCTTCCTAATGATTTTTCACTGGCTGAGAAGCCGATATTTAACATTGACGCGTTTGTTTAATCTTGTCTTCTTCAACCAGGTCACACGCACCCCACGAGCACGCGCACTCCAAAACGGGATTAGCCTATATGTCGACACAAAGGCCGAATATAAACAAATATGAACCAGCAGCGAACAAACCAGCACAACAAAGCTCATTTCATAACGTGAAACGCATAAATTATGTCTTACCGTTGACGACTCGTGTTATAATCCGTGTTATGGGAAACAAAACTCCGATCGGTTTGTGTATTCCATCTTCACAACAGCATAAGAGCCGATGCCTGGCTGTTAGCTTGCTTCTCTCCCAACTCAACAACAAGCGAGGGCGCCATTATGCACGAGGCAAGGCCCGGGCTTGTAAATACACGGTTGGATCCCGTAGGTAACTGCCAGGTCGGGTTCAGTTATAACTTTTGTTGTTTTGGAGCGAGATGCTGAAGCTGCGTCCTGCTTCCTTCCACCAATCAACGCGCTCCTCAGTCCCGCGCGCATCCGAGACAGCCGAAATATCACGTGTGATCTCGCGAGAAAATATGCCCTTCACAATAAAAGATTAAAAAATCACATTTTTAATTTATTTTTCCAATACAATTTATTTTAATGGTCTAAAAGACTATAATAGGACGTAGATATCCACGGTATTATAGGTGGTGACTCCTTTAAAAGCATCAACTAGCTAGTTATAAAACTATTTTTTTAATTAAACCGACCTTTTATTTTATGCAGCACCAACATTACAGGTCATGATGAAGATGGGAGGTTTATAATTTGGTCACACAGCTGTTTTCTTTCCCAGGTTGACCCTGGCCCATACTTTGACTCCTGTGTGAGGGACTCTTGTGCCTGCGACACTGGAGGGGACTGTGAGTGCTTTTGCACTGCCGTGGCTGCCTATGCCAAGGCTTGCAGTGCAGTCGGGGCCTGTATTAGCTGGAGGACTCCAAAGCTGTGCCGTAAGTTTGACCGTGATAGCGATAGCTTCAGTCTTTGAGGATTTAAGGATACAGTTTCTCTAAAATAAAATCACGAACAGTATTTTCATCCATTTGATTTTTGTTTCACTAACAACTTGGACTGAAACAAATGGTTATTCGAGTATTCGTTTGGTTCGTTGGTTCAATTCAGTTAATTCCTCAAATCATTTTTGTAAAAATGTTGTAATGCAGTTTTGCATCTACATTTCCAGATCACATGAGAGCATTTCAAAAAGCTCAAACTATAAACTTGATTAAAACTGAAAATGAATGATTTTGCTATGACTTATAAAAGCCAATACCTCATTTTTATGTGTATCAGCAATTTTCTGTGACTACTACAACTCACCTGGAGGCTGTGAATGGCACTACAAGCCTTGTGGAGCAGACTGCATGAAGACATGTAGGAACCCATCAGGAAACTGTTCCAATCTCATCACTAAAGTGGAAGGTAAAAATTTTTATATACACACAGAAAACAAGGGTTGAACAGGCATGTTTATTCAGTTCAAGCCAACAGCTTCAGGGTAAAACAGGAGACTGGTCTTTGGGGTCCATGGCCAGAGTACAGCTCAGCTGCTCAGCACTTGATAGTGAATACAGTTATTTTTACTGAGTCGAGTTTAAATGAGTCACTCACCAAAATGAATCGGGTTTTTGTCATTTGAGTCACTGAGTCAGCTGCCCAGATTGCAAAAAAATCTACATTTTCACTCAAACTTAATTTGCTCCTCTTTCTATGTAAATCCTATCACTAAGATGAGTGATTGAAAAAGAAAACTATCAATTTTATACACTGAAATTTATTTATTTTTAAATAGTGGTGGAGCTGAGTTATTATATTTTTCTTTAGTCTGCTTATTATCTTTGCAAAACACACAAAGTGTGGATTTAATATTGTTACATGGTGTTAGTCACACTAGTTCAGCTCAGGTGAAGGAGTGACTCTTTTCCCCGGTAATCTTCCCCGGTAACAGCCTGGCTGTGTCCAAATCCAGGGGTTGCGTGCTCATGAGTTCGGATTTTAAGACCAGTGACGTCACAGCGCCGCGTCGAAGACCGTTCGAATTCAAAGAATGCTCAGAATGCGGTCTTGAAATGCGTTCTTCTTTTCCCCGATTTTGAGAACGGGTGCGGTGTAGTCTCCGTGGTCTCCTCACCTCCATAAATCCCGTGATGCACTGCGGGGTTGATTTCTGTACCGGCAACAATGGCAGAAGAAACGGGAGACACAGCAGGAGAGCAACAGTACAACTTTAAATGACAGCTTATTAAAATCTGACTGAACAAAAAGTAAAAGCCCAAAGTGGTTGTGTTTTTATGCGTTTCCTGTTTTCATTAGGCCTGTAATGTGATTTTTTATTTTATTCTTAATTACAGTTCATAAAATTGGTAAATCAAAAATCATAAAATAACCAAGGAAAAAGTTTAAAACATGTGCGAGCTCCATTTCTGCAGCTTCTTCTTAGTGTGGTAGCAGTTGCTAGGTGACAGTAGGACATCCGCCGAAGTAGGGGCGGGACTATTATTTAAGGCTAGACCGTCCACATTCACAGCCGTTAACATCCGGTCTAACCGGTCACGGAAGAATACGTTCTCCTGAAACCAATGAGGACGGGTACTCATAAGCATGCAATCCCTGGATTTGGACACAGCCCCTGAGTTTCTGCAGCTGACAGCCAGGAGGGAGGGGTGCGTGAGCATGTAGTACCGCAAACTTCCACTGGGTGCCGCCTATGAGCTGAAACCCAGGTGGGAGGAGTGAGTGAGTCGTTTATCCGAGTGAGGAGAGCTAGGAAGAAGAAGCTAGCTTTCAGAAAGGGAGGGGGTGAGTGACTCAAACGTACTATTAGCAGAGCGATGCTACTGGGAACTAATGAGCTTCCAGCCCAGAGCAGACCGGCCGCCATCTTAGATGGGTCTCCATTCGCCCCCAGTGCATTCATTTCTACTGAGGAAGATGCTTACCCAACTAAAAAACACATTTTGTTATGCTTTTTCACAAAACCAAACACATGGTTTGGTATGATAATTAAAATATTAATATAATTAAACAAAATAAATTAAAATATAAAATGCCCATCAGGTAGGCTAGAAAGGTCAATAGTAATCCCACATAATCTGTTTTCAATAGTACGCCGGTTGTTGCAACCGTAGGCTGCATAAAAACGGACATATTTGCCCACTCTGCATTGACTTTGGAGAGTGAGGAGACCCATCCAATATGGCGGCGACACTGTTACCTCTCCAGCGCCCAATGGGGTGTCTACGTATTCATGTCTATGCTTTTCTACCCCGGGTATGAGAAAGCCATGGCCCTATGGAAAGCGCTCCACCCAGATGTATGTAGCATAGATGGCCACTTTCACAAAACATGCTTTCAAAGCAGGCCTAAGGTGCCTTCTTCATGTAATGGCGTGATGTCTAATGCTTCAGTTCCATTGAATGGAATGGTCTGATTCAATATGGGTTGTTGAGGGCTGGTATGGACCGGTATGGGTCAACTCATAAACCCTCTTTTATTAGTGTTTCTTATAATTGTATAGATGCTGTATGATTGTTTTATCTAGTCCTGGTATGTATGACTGTGTGTTTTGAGTTGTATGTTCTGCAGAACACGAGCCTGCTGAAAAACAGTTTTTTACTGAGTCAGGCCCGATTGTTTTAATCTTTTCCTGTTTAATAAATGAAATGAAAATGAAATGCAATAAAAGCTATTGAGCTACTTTCTGCACTGTCCTCACATCATTGTAGGACATAGCTCATTTGGTCTGTAAGAGGCAGCCAAAAGAGGGGGTTTCTATACATTTTCATTTTGATTACAATGCCTAAGCATTGAAACCAGAGTATTTGCCTGAGGTCTGAATTTATTTATGAACTAATTGTATATTTTCTTGTGGGGCTGCAGGCTGCTATCCACAGTGTTCACAAGACGAGCCTTTTTTCAATGAAGACACTATGAAGTGTGTTCCCTGGAATCAATGTGGATGTTATGATGACAAAGGCACCCACTACAACATAGGAGATATGGTTCCATCCTACAACTGTTACCTCTGGTATGTTAAGACTCACCCTCTGATTATTAAATCATTAAATCTGAGAATTAAATCAATGCAAAAATACTGGTGCATCTGGAGTGACTTTTATCCATAGTACTTTATGTAAAGATACTCATTTGTAGTTGAAACAAAAGACATTGTTAAAAAGTAATGGCTTGCTAGGTGAAATTCACATTCATAATGTTGTCACAATATATTCAGAAACTGAGTGCCAAATTGAAATAAAATGACATTTAAACTTTTGTATTTAAAGCTCCTGCACATTAACTGGGATAAGTTGTAGCTATAATGTAATGGGTGAGTGCAAAGATACATATTTAATTTGAAAAATCTCATAATTTTCAACATATGCTGTACTTGTCATTAAGAGTAACATTTTCCATTAGTGAAGAATTTAATACTCTCAATTTCAGCTTGTAAATGCATAGTTAATGGAAAGATTTACAACTATGGGGAAACCATCTACAACACATCAGATGGATTAGGAAACTGTATAACAGCGGAGTGTGGGGCCAACGGAACAATAATAAGGACCTTCTTCCAATGCTTAGCAAGCACAACAGCTGGTCCTACCATATCTCCGTTTACATTTGGCACAGCTGAGACAACGACAAAAGGTAATATTAATTACTTATTTGCACCTACTTGAACACTTTACCTGCAAAGAACAACCTCCAAAACAAAATGATAAAATTAATGTCATTCAGTGTGCTTTAAAATTGTTTTATCAGAATAAGAATAATAACATCAGCCTTAACCCCAAATGTATAGGAATGACATCAACACAGAAAACAACAAACTCACTGAAGCCCACAACATCATGGAAACCTTTGACGACTTCAAACCAAGAAAGCTCTGTTGTGACATCAAAGCCCTCCACAACTACACCAATGCCTTCTGCCACTAACACAGAAACTGTCACAAAACCTTTTGAAACTACAACATCAGAAGTAACAACAAGACTTATTGGGTCAACTAACCCTCCAAAGGTTGTCACAACAAGTCAAGTAACAGCTTCCCCCACAGTTGTTTTTGGAACCTCTGCCACAACACCCTCAACTCAAACTTCAGGTCAAGGAAGTTCAGTTGTTACATCAAAGCCCTCCGTTAGTATGGAAACTACACTTAGGCCTTCTGCCACCAGCAAAGAAACTGTCACAAAACCTTTTGAAAGTACAACATCAGAAGTCACTGCCATAAACGGAGAAACAACAAAACCATTAGAAGGTACAGCTGGGCAAATAATCGAGTCTACAACAGCAGTTCCCAATGCCAAAACATCAGCATTATGGTCAACAATGGGCAATGGAAGCCCTATTGTTTCATCAAAGCCTTCGACTGAAACAACCTCTACAACAGCACCATCCACTCTTACAAATAATGCCACAATGAACATTGAAACTACATCAGCACATATTGGGTCAACTAACCCTCCAAAGGTTGTCACAACAAGTCAAGTAACAGTTTCCCCCACAGTTGTTTTTGGAACCTCTACCACAACACCCTCAACTCAAACTTCAGGTCAAGAAAGTTCGGTTGTAACATCAAAGCCTTCCGTTAGTACCATGACTACACCAATACCTTTTGGCACCAGCAAAGAGTCTGTCACAACACCTTCTGAAAGTATGACATCAGGTGTATCTGCCACAAATGGAGAGACAAGAAAACCATCAGAAGGTACAGTTGGGCAAGTAACATCTTCTACCACAGCAGTTCCAGGCACCATAACATCAGCATTAGGGACAACAACGGGCAATGGAAGCCCTATTGTTTCATCCAAACCTTCAACTGAAACAACCTCTACAACAGGACCATCCACTCTTACAAATAATGCCACAAGGAACATTGAAACTACAACATCAGAAGTAACAACAGTACATATTGGGTCAACTAACCCTCCAAAGGTTGTCACAACAAGTCAAGTAACAGCTTCCCCCACAGTTGTTTTTGGAACCTCTGCCACAACACCCTCAACTCAAACTTCAGGTCAAGAAAGTTCAGTTGTTACATCAAAGCCCTCCGTTAGTACGGAAACTACACTTATGCCTTCTGCCACCAGCAAAGAAACTGTCACAAAACCTTTTGAAAGTACAACATCAAATGTCACAACCATAAATGGAGAAATAACAAAACCATTGGAAGGTACAGCTGGGCAAATAATCGTGTCTACAACAGCAGTTCCCAATGCCAAAACATCAGCATTATGGTCAACAACGGGCAATGGAAGCCCTATTGTTTCATCAAAGCCTTCAACTGAAACAACCTCTACAACGGCACCATCCACTCTTACAAATAATGCCACAATGAACATTGAAACTACATCAGTACATATTGGGTCAACTAACCCTCCAAAGGTTGTCACAACAAGTCAAGTAACAGCTTCCCCCACAGTTGTTTTTGGAACCTCTACCACAACACCCTCAACTCAAACTTCAGGTCAAGAAAGTTCAGTTGTAACATCAAAGCCTTCCGTTAGTACCATGACTACACCAATATCTTTTGGCACCAGCAAAGAGTCTGTCACAACACCTTCTGAAAGTATGACATCAGGTGTATCTGCCACAAATGGAGAGACAAGAAAACCATCAGAAGGTACAGTTGGGCAAGTAACATCTTCTACCACAGCAGTTCCAGGCACCATAACATCAGCATTAGGGACAACAACGGGCAATGGAAGCCCTATTGTTTCATCCAAACCTTCAACTGAAACAACCTCTACAACAACACCGTCCACTCTTACAAATAATGCCACAAGGAACATTGAAACTACAACATCAGAAGTAACAACAGTACATATTGGGTCAACTAACCCTCCAAAGGTTGTCACAACAAGTCAAGTAACAGCTTCCCCCACAGTTGTTTTTGGAACCTCT
>SSNS01000097.1:1724132-1772190 GCA_006937985.1 Aphyosemion australe
CTTTTGGCACCAGCAAAGAGTCTGTCACAACACCTTCTGAAAGTATGACATCAGGTGTATCTGCCACAAATGGAGAGACAAGAAAACCATCAGAAGGTACAGTTGGGCAAGTAACATCTTCTACCACAGCAGTTCCAGGCACCATAACATCAGCATTAGGGACAACAACGGGCAATGGAAGCCCTATTGTTTCATCCAAACCTTCAACTGAAACAACCTCTACAACAGGACCATCCACTCTTACAAATAATGCCACAAGGAACATTGAAACTACAACATCAGAAGTAACAACAGTACATATTGGGTCAACTAACCCTCCAAAGGTTGTCACAACAAGTCAAGTAACAGCTTCCCCCACAGTTGTTTTTGGAACCTCTGCCACAACACCCTCAACTCAAACTTCAGGTCAAGGAAGTTCAGTTGTTACATCAAAGCCCTCCGTTAGTACGGAAACTACACTTAGGCCTTCTGCCACCAGCAAAGAAACTGTCACAAAACCTTTTGAAAGTACAACATCAAACGTCACAACCATAAATGGAGAAATAACAAAACCATTGGAAGGTACATTTGGGCAAATAATCGTGTCTACAACAGCAGTTCCCAATGCCAAAACATCAGCATTATGGTCAACAACGGGCAATGGAAGCCCTATTGTTTCATCAAAGCCTTCAATTGAAACAACCTCTACAACAGCACCATCCACTCTTACAAATAATGCCACAATGAACATTGAAACTACATCAGTACATATTGGGTCAACTAACCCTCCAAAGGTTGTCACAACAAGTCAAGTAACAGCTTCCCCCACAGTTGTTTTTGGAACCTCTACCACAACACCCTCAAGTCAAACTTCAGGTCAAGAAAGTTCGGTTGTAACATCAAAGCCTTCCGTTAGTACCATGACTACACCAATAACTTTTGGCACTAGCAAAGAGTCTGTCACAACACCTTCTGAAAGTATGACATCAGGTGTATCTGCCACAAATGGAGAGACAAGAAAACCATCAGAAGGTACAGTTGGGCAAGTAACATCTTCTACCACAGCAGTTCCAGGCACCATAACATCAGCATTAGGGACAACAACGGGCAATGGAAGCCCTATTGTTTCATCCAAACCTTCAACTGAAACAACCTCTACAACAGGACCATCCACTCTTACAAATAATGCCACAATGAACATTGAAACTACATCAGTACATATTGGGTCAACTAACCCTCCAAAGGTTGTCACAACAAGTCAAGTAACAGCTTCCCCCACAGTTGTTTTTGGAACCTCTACCACAACACCCTCAACTCAAACTTCAGGTCATGGAAGTTCAGTTGTTACATCAAAGCCCTCCGTTAGTACGGAAACTACACTTAGGCCTTCTGCCACCAGCAAAGAAACTGTGACAAAACCTTTTGAAAGTACAACATCAAACGTCACAACCATAAATGGAGAAACAACAAAACCATTGGAAGGTACAGCTGGGCAAATAATCGTATCTACAACAGCAGTTCCCAATGCCAAAACATCAGCATTATGGGCAACAACGGGCAATGGAAGTCCTATTGTTTCATCAAAGCCTTCAATTGAAACAACCTCTACAACAGCACCATCCACTCTTACAAATAATGCCACAATGAACATTGAAACTACATCAGTACATATTGGGTCAACTAACCCTCCAAAGGTTGTCACAACAAGTCAAGTAACAGCTTCCCCCACAGTTGTTTTTGGAACCTCTACCACAACACCCTCAACTCAAACTTCAGGTCATGGAAGTTCAGTTGTTACATCAAAGCCCTCCGTTAGTACGGAAACTACACTTAGGCCTTCTGCCACCAGCAAAGAAACTGTGACAAAACCTTTTGAAAGTACAACATCAAACGTCACAACCATAAATGGAGAAACAACAAAACCATTGGAAGGTACAGCTGGGCAAATAATCGTATCTACAACAGCAGTTCCCAATGCCAAAACATCAGCATTATGGGCAACAACGGGCAATGGAAGTCCTATTGTTTCATCAAAGCCTTCAATTGAAACAACCTCTACAACAGCACCATCCACTCTTACAAATAATGCCACAATGAACATTGAAACTACATCAGTACATATTGGGTCAACTAACCCTCCAAAGGTTGTCACAACAAGTCAAGTAACAGCTTCCCCCACAGTTGTTTTTGGAACCTCTACCACAACACCCTCAACTCAAACTTCAGGTCAAGAAAGTTCAGTTGTAACATCAAAGCCTTCCGTTAGTACCATGACTACACCAATACCTTTTGGCACCAGCAAAGAGTCTGTCACAACACCTTCTGAAAGTATGACATCAGGTGTATCTGCCACAAATGGAGAGACAAGAAAACCATCAGAAGGTACAGTTGGGCAAGTAACATCTTCTACCACAGCAGTTCCAGGCACCATAACATCAGCATTAGGGACAACAACGGGCAATGGAAGCCCTATTGTTTCATCCAAACCTTCAACTGAAACAACCTCTACAACAACACCATCCACTCTTACAAATAATGCCACAAGGAACATTGAAACTACAACATCAGAAGTAACAACAGTACATATTGGGTCAACTAACCCTCCAAAGGTTGTCACAACAAGTCAAGTAACAGCTTCCCCCACAGTTGTTTTTGGAACCTCTACCACAACACCCTCAACTCAAACTTCAGGTCAAGAAAGTTCAGTTGTAACATCAAAGCCTTCCGTTAGTACCATGACTACACCAATACCTTTTGGCACCAGCAAAGAGTCTGTCACAACACCTTCTGAAAGTATGACATCAGGTGTATCTGCCACAAATGGAGAGACAAGAAAACCATCAGAAGGTACAGTTGGGCAAGTAACATCTTCTACCACAGCAGTTCCAGGCACCATAACATCAGCATTAGGGACAACAACGGGCAATGGAAGCCCTATTGTTTCATCCAAACCTTCAACTGAAACAACCTCTACAACAACACCGTCCACTCTTACAAATAATGCCACAAGGAACATTGAAACTACAACATCAGAAGTAACAACAGTACATATTGGGTCAACTAACCCTCCAAAGGTTGTCACAACAAGTCAAGTAACAGCTTCCCCCACAGTTGTTTTTGGAACCTCTGCCACAACACCCTCAACTCAAACTTCAGGTCAAGAAAGTTCAGTTGTTACATCAAAGCCCTCCGTTAGTACGGAAACTACACTTATGCCTTCTGCCACCAGCAAAGAATCTGTCACAAAACCTTTTGAAAGTACAACATCAGAAGTCACTGCCATAAACGGAGAAACAACAAAACCATTGGAAGGTACAGCTGGGCAAATAATCATGTCTACAACAGCAGTTCCCAATGCCAAAACATCAGCATTATGGTCAACAACGGGCAATGGAAGCCCTATTGTTTCATCAAAGCCTTCAACTGAAACAACTTCTACAACAGCACCATCCACTCTTACAAATAATGCCACAATGAACATTGAAACTACATCAGTACATATTGGGTCAACTAACCCTCCAAAGGTTGTCACAACAAGTCAAGTAACAGCTTCCCCCACAGTTGTTTTTGGAACCTCTACCACAACACCCTCAAGTCAAACTTCAGGTCAAGAAAGTTCAGTTGTAACATCAAAGCCTTCCGTTAATACCATGACTACACCAATACCTTTTGGCACCAGCAAAGAGTCTGTCACAACACCTTCTGAAAGTATGACATCAGGTGTATCTGCCACAAATGGAGAGACAAGAAAACCATCAGAAGGTACAGTTGGGCAAGTAACATCTTCTACCACAGCAGTTCCAGGCTCCATAACATCAGCATTAGGGACAACAACGGGCAATGGAAGCCCTATTGTTTCATCCAAACCTTCAACTGAAACAACCTCTACAACAGCACCATCCACTCTTACAAATAATGCCACAATGAACATTGAAACTACATCAGTACATATTGGGTCAACTAACCCTCCAAAGGTTGTCACAACAAGTCAAGTAACAGCTTCCCCCACAGTTGTTTTTGGAACCTCTACCACAACACCCTCAACTCAAACTTCAGGTCATGGAAGTTCAGTTGTTACATCAAAGCCCTCCGTTAGTACGGAAACTACACTTAGGCCTTCTGCCACCAGCAAAGAAACTGTGACAAAACCTTTTGAAAGTACAACATCAAACGTCACAACCATAAATGGAGAAACAACAAAACCATTGGAAGGTACAGCTGGGCAAATAATCGTATCTACAACAGCAGTTCCCAATGCCAAAACATCAGCATTATGGGCAACAACGGGCAATGGAAGTCCTATTGTTTCATCAAAGCCTTCAATTGAAACAACCTCTACAACAGCACCATCCACTCTTACAAATAATGCCACAATGAACATTGAAACTACATCAGTACATATTGGGTCAACTAACCCTCCAAAGGTTGTCACAACAAGTCAAGTAACAGCTTCCCCCACAGTTGTTTTTGGAACCTCTACCACAACACCCTCAACTCAAACTTCAGGTCATGGAAGTTCAGTTGTTACATCAAAGCCCTCCGTTAGTACGGAAACTACACTTAGGCCTTCTGCCACCAGCAAAGAAACTGTGACAAAACCTTTTGAAAGTACAACATCAAACGTCACAACCATAAATGGAGAAACAACAAAACCATTGGAAGGTACAGCTGGGCAAATAATCGTATCTACAACAGCAGTTCCCAATGCCAAAACATCAGCATTATGGGCAACAACGGGCAATGGAAGTCCTATTGTTTCATCAAAGCCTTCAATTGAAACAACCTCTACAACAGCACCATCCACTCTTACAAATAATGCCACAATGAACATTGAAACTACATCAGTACATATTGGGTCAACTAACCCTCCAAAGGTTGTCACAACAAGTCAAGTAACAGCTTCCCCCACAGTTGTTTTTGGAACCTCTACCACAACACCCTCAACTCAAACTTCAGGTCAAGAAAGTTCAGTTGTAACATCAAAGCCTTCCGTTAGTACCATGACTACACCAATACCTTTTGGCACCAGCAAAGAGTCTGTCACAACACCTTCTGAAAGTATGACATCAGGCGTATCTGCCACAAATGGAGAGACAACAAAACTATCAAAAGGTACAGCTGGGCAAGTAACATCTTCTGTTGGCGGTACAACTTACATTGCACCCCTAACACAGACACTTCCAGGCAGCACAACATTTTATCCACCTATAGCTACCACCCATCCAACCGGAACCACTGGTTTTTTCACCTCCCAGTCTACCAACCCCACAACATCCTGTGTGTGTATATTTAACCAAACGTCCTACAATGTTGGTAAGTTGACTTGGTGTTCTTTCCTTATATTGGTACTGTTTTCCTTATAGCCTCTGTGCAAAAATTCAAAATAACGTTTTTAGGCATTTGCATTGCCTGGCTCAAAAAAAAAATCACCACCAAAATAATAGGTCAAACACTCTAATATTTCATTGGATCACCTTTAGCTTTGATTCCAGCACACATTCGCTGTGGCATTGTTTCGATGAGCTTCTGCACTGTCACAAGATTTATTTATCCATTGTTGCATTAATGTTTCACTATAATCTTGTATTGATGATGGTAGAGTCTGACTGCTGCACAAAGCCTTCTCCAGTACATCCCAAAGATTCTCAATGGGGTTAAGGTCTGGACTCTGTGGTGGCCAATCCATGTGTGAAAATGATGTCTCATACTCCCTGAACCACTCTTTCACTATTTGAGCCCGATGAATCCCGACATTGTCATCTTGGAATATGCCCATGCCACCAGGGAAGAAAATATCCATTGATGGAATAACCTGGTCATTCAGTATATTTAGGTAGTCAGCTGACCTCATTCTTGGAGCACATCCTGTTGCTGAACCTAGACCTGACCAACTGCAGCAACCCCAGATCATAGCACTGCCCCCACAGGCTTGTACAGTAGGCATTAGGCATGATCACTTATTCTGCCTCTCTTCTTACCCAGATGCGCCCATCACTCTGGAACAGGGTCAGTCTAGACTCATCGGACCACATGACCTTTTTCCATTGCTCCAGAGTCCAATCTTTGTGCTTCCTAGCAAATTGAAGCCTTTCTTTCCAGTTTGCCTCACTGATTAGTGTTTTTTTTTACAGCTACACAGCTGTTCAGTCCCAGTCCCTTGAGTTCCCTTCGCATTCTGTGTGTGGAAATGCTCTTACTTTCACTAGTAAACATAGCCCTGAGTTCTGCAGTTGTTTTTCTTCCATTGGATTTCACCAAATGTTTAAGTGATTGCCAATCACAATCATTTAGTATTTTTTTCCGGCCACATTTCTTCCTCGAAAGACGATGGGTCCCCTCTATCCTTCCAGTTTTTAGTAATGCGTTAGACAGTTCTTAACCCAATTTTAGTCGTTTCTGCAGTCTCCTTAGATGTTTTCTCTGCTTGATGCATGCCAATGATTTGACCCTTCTAAAAACAAACTAACATTTTTTCCACAACTACGAGATGTGTCTTTTGACATGGTTGTTTAAGGAATGAGAAGCATGTCATTGTTTCAGTTGGTGTTAAATAACTTGTTCCCAGCTGAATGATAGTCCTGGCTGAGAATTCTGCTGCTGTGTCCTTGGGCAAGACACTTAACCCACCTTGCCTGCTGCTGGTGGTTTGAGGGACTGGTGGCGCCTGTGCTCGTCAACCTTATCTCTGTTAGTGTTCCCCAGGGCAGCTGTGGCTACAGTATAGTTCATCACCATCAGTGTGTGATTGTGTGAATTATACACTGTAGTGAAAAGCACTTTGGAGTCCTCTGACTCTGAAAGGCGCTACACAAGTGCAGGTCATTTATCATAATCGCCTATGCAGTAATTATCCAATATGAGGCTCGTACCTATTTGCTTAGTTAAATCCAGGTGGCAACTTTTTCTGGCCAGGCAGTGTATTATGCTAGCAAACACATTTACATAGGCAGATGCGACAAATTTATGACCCATTGTTGATGTTATTTATTTATTTAAATTGTGTTTGTGATGCGCCTTCTTGATTTTATAAACCTAATAATGCCTAAATGTTATTAATCAGTGTTATTTGAGATGAAAGCACTAAATATTGCTGAATTCTGTGTTCTAAACAGGGGATTTGTTGTACAACGTTACTGATGGCCTTGGGTGGTGTTATATGGCAGTTTGCAATACATCTTGCAAAGTTGAGACTCAATCCAGCCCATGTTCAACACCTCCTGTACCTAGCACCACTTCACATTCTCCTACGCCAGTATTCAGCACAACAGAGGAAACTATTTCAAGCCATGTGACTCCAACCATTTCCAGCTCTACTTCTATTTTAGCAACAAACCCCTCAACAATTTCTCAGAACTGCAATGACGTAGATCCACCAAGACAAGTAAGTCGGTTTTTGTTATTGCATTTTTGATGTCTGGGTTCCCAACGAAAATCAGAAACATTGTACTTAAATGTACTCATATTGTTCTAACCAGCTGTAGGTTGGTCTAATACCCTCAGAAATTTCTCCTTGTTCTTTGAGCATGTCTTATTCTCTTTTGTCAAATCCAGTTCTGTTTTACTCTACTTCTTAATAATAATATGTTGTCTGATTGGTGTTTCAGCAACAAAATGACATAATTATTGTAAACAAGATGGCCTACAGCTGTTATAACTGGGACAGAATTTAAAATAGATTTGATTCCACATGTTTAATAGGGCCTGACTAGATGAAGACCGCAGATAGACACAGTTAGTGGATAGGTGTCCTGTTAAAATAAAAATTACTGGAGATTAATCTTTGGAGGGGTAAAGCATGCAAATGCAATATGTGACCTAAATCAGTGTCAGGGGTGAACTTATGTCAGACATTTTGGATCCCCACACCATAATTCCAGGAGCAACAAAAATCTCTGGTTTCAATTTAAGACAAATGTGACATCTGTACACTGTTTTCAACACGATACAAAAATCTAGCTACCTACAAATCCCGATCCAGGAGCCCAGTTTATTCGTATTTATACTAAACAAACCAGTATTTAAGTTGTCATTTTATCACTTGAAAAATTTAAGGAAACATAATAATAAAGAAACAATAAAAGTGGGATGAAAACTTCTACAAATAACTGTACAATAACTTAAACTTATTTTTGGGCTTGTTATGATTAGTCTGGGAGAATTGGGTCGGAGCACAAAATTATTCATCCTCTACTGACCTCAAGCAGCAACATACCACGAGATCGTTCATATTGACTTTACAGATGGAGAAACAAAACTGAAGGGGGGGTATTAGTATTGATTTTAGAAACAACAACCTCTAAAAGAAACAGGAGAAATGATGGATACTCAGCACAAAAGGCAGTTCAGCCCTGGTGCTTTCACATCTGGGTCGGCCTGGTCTAGCCACGGAAGGGTAGTTGAGTTCACATCTAAGTAATCTGTGCGTTTTCTTTGCCAGCCGATCGTTTTTTTCTGACCAGCTCTCTGGTGGTCAGCTTGGTGCTGAGCTGACCCCACACACCCACTACACCTACCTACTAGAGGGAGCCTCTGATTGGCAGATAGAATCAACTAGCGTGGCTTCCTGCATGCATGATTCATTATCAGTCTGGATGCAGTGGGGTAAACAGCTTCTCTGACTACAGCTCAGACCTGCTGCTCCAGCCGCAGGAGCACGAGGACAGACTGCTGTGAGAGGAACCCATGGCAGCAGCACTGCTTCATATTGAGAGAGTAGGAAGCTGTGTGCTTCATGTCAGCGTCTCCAAAAGCAACACTGCACACGGCCACATTTGTTTACTAATTTAAGGACACCACAAACTTCTCCGTGTGTCTTTTGTCCTGCCCAAGTGCTTGGAGAAATCAGCATTCCTGAGAAGGCTGTGTAAACCAAACCTGGCCGCATGGGGGCGGGATGACCCAACCAAGGCCGGACTGGGTCGACCCAGATGTGAATGCGCCATATTTGGACAAAGTGAACCTCTCCCCCAACCTGGTCTGTGTGGCTGGTTGGAGAGAGCTACAGCCACTGTCCCATGAACGTCACCCTCACTAGCTATGTTTACATGCACCAAATTTCCCCAATCCGATTCAAATCTTGGTTGATCGGAAATCCCAAATCTCTGTTTACATGGACACTAACTGGAATGATCCGATCATGCCGCGATGCACGCACCATAGCTTGCGCATGCGCAGACTTGTCTTTCCCGGAAGAGAAATTGTAAACAAACGCCATCTTGTCCGCACGTCTTTTCCCTTGCATTTTCATCATCATCATCATCATCATCATCATCAGCTTTATTTGTATAGCACTTTTAACAATCCAAGAGATACCCAAAGTGCTGAACACTACACATTAAAAACATTCGCAAAAAAAGAAAAAAGATTGTATAAAAAAGAACACTACTATTGACAATAAGAACACTAAACCATAAAATGACACCACTAATTACTGTGCAATGTGCTTAAAAGCTAGTGTGTAAAAATGCATCTTAAGCCGTTTTTTAAACACGTCGACTGAGGAAGCCATTCTGATGGTTAGTGGCAAAGCGTTCCACAGCCTTGGTCCTGCAACTGAAAAAGCTCTGTCCCCTCTTGACTTCATTTTTGCTATCGGAGCAACCAGCAGGAACTGATTGGTGGATCGAAGTACGCGAGGAGGTTCGTACAAGCAAAGCAGCTCAGCCAAGTATGAAGGCGCTAAACCATGGAGGGCTTTAAAAACGAATAAAAGAATTTTAAAATTGATTCTGTACTGAACCGGTAGCCAGTGCAACATGGCCAAAACTGGAGTAATATGCTCTCTCCTTCCGGTACCTGTTAAAAATCTAGCTGCGGTGTTCTGGACCCTCTGTAGCCTAGCAATGCTTTGCTTATTCTCTAGCTTCGGTGAATTCCCGCTTCCTGCATCTTTAGATGCCCTTTAGATGCACTTGAGTGTATAACTCGCCATTTTTAGCCGTTCGGCTATCGAGACGTTAGGTAATATTGAGCTACCGTAGTACTTCCAGTAAAAAATAGCGTTGGCAACAGATCCCTTCTGTGTACCGCCCGCCATGTTTTCAATCTGTCCTGAGCATGCGTAGAGGCGAAAGAGGTCACGCTGAAGTTGCACACATGCGCAGTGGGCATTATTTTACCCCAACGATCCGAATGGCTGTGTACATGGACGCCAATCGGATTGACGATCGGACAAAACCACCTCTCTCAATCGGAATGAAATTTCATTCGGTTTAGGCCAAATCGGATCAGAATATTACGATTGACATGTTTACATGACGAATTTTTGATCCGATAGGGCGTTCAATCCGATTACTTGTGCCCATATAAACGTAGCTATTGAGGCACCCATTCAGCATTCTTCCAACACTCCCCCTCACCCCATCCTCATTGTGCGTGCGCACCAATCACCACTGGAGCCTTCATATACCTCCTCCTGCAGGCAGCCAGTCAGACGACAGTACCTGCAGAATTAAAACACAGAGTCCTACGACAATAGTCGCAACAGGGTCTAAACTCCATTAGTGCTTCTGTGCTCTTCTGTTTTCATCACATTTATGATTTTGATTCTGACCTTGTGGATTTTTTTAATCCCCTCAGAACGGAGAGTCCTGGACTGTTGATAACTGCTTTACAGCTACATGCACCAATGGAAACATAACACAGAACCCTAAACCCTGTCCTTCTGTAACCCCGCCCATTTGTCTCAATGGGCGCAGTGCTGTCAAGATCTATGATGAAAATGGATGTTGTTTTCACTACGAATGTGATTGTAAGTTTTCATTACCATATGATGTGTCAACTTTGACTGTTGCATGTTGACAAAAGCTCTACAATTAGTAAGCCAGAACTATCTTTTCCTTTAAATAACAAAAATTAGATTTGACCCTCAGGAAAAATGAAACTCTTATATTAGATCATGTTTATATTTTAGGTTTCTAACTTACTGTCTGATCTGGCATTTTACCATAATGTTATGTTTGTAGTAAACCTATGAAACATTTTGGCTTGTTCTAATTTAGACTATCTTAAAGACATAATATGCATAGAAATAATAAATAAGATCATTTTTCTACCTGGTTACAGGTGTGTGCACCGTCTGGAGTGGATCTCACTACATGACCTTTGACGGACAATTGTTCACGTTTGACCAGAATTGTTCTTATTACCTGGTCAAAGAAATAATTCCAAAATATAACCTAACTATTATAAAAAGCAATGACTGTGATCCTTCAGACAGCTCATTCTGTCCTGTGTCCCTCAATGTGATATACAAGTCATTCAAAGTACTTTTAACTCAGACAAATGCTGCTGGAGCTTCAATGAACATGGTAAGCATCCGTTTAAACTAACAAAATAAGCAGTTTTTATGGATAATAGCTACATTTTTTGTTGTTTTGACAAAATTTTATGTTTAAGCTCTCAATAAAAACACCATAATTGTGCTGCTGAGAGGGCAGTTTTATCTAATGACTTTGGTCCCTTTGCTCAACAGGTTTTTGTGAATCAGAAACGAGTCTATCCAGCCTACAGCAACCCTGTCCTGCTCATCACCGACACAGATATGGTGATCACGTTGTTCATACCGGAGATTCAGACAACAGTAGTCTACAGAGAGTCCTCATTCAGCATCGACCTTCCAGATTCCCTTTTTGGAGGAAGCACTGAGGGACAATGTGGTATGTTAGCAGAGAACCGTGTTTTCATCCTGTCTGTAATCAATACAGATACAATGGCAAATCTGCAAAACAAGCTAGCTTAAAACAGTTTTCCATGCCTCTTAAAGATTTTCTAACATAGTATAAATATAGTGTGGAGATAAAAATTTTTAAAAAAATGAATGAAGTGGTTCTTGCATTTGTCTAAAAACCTCAGCCAATAACACGGCGTGGTCCGGAACCAAGGATTGGACCATCCAGTTGTCTGTCTCCCCAAAGCAGATCTGCTGATCAAGAGGCAGAGAAAGAGGAAGGAACCTTATTTTAATATTGTCAACAATAAAACGCAGCAAAGCATCATTTTACCTGCAGTTATTCACTGCAGAAGCAAAACTGAACATCTATGAGCAAATGAATCAGGAAGAAATGTGATTTCTGTTTTTATTTTCACTTCAGTTCATCAAGCTATTTATAATTTTGTATTTTCATCACATTTAGCTTGTATTTTGTTTTTTAAATATCTTCAGCTTAATTCATCTTATGAGAATTTTTGTGTTGCATTGTTTGGAAAAATAATCATAAAACAACAATTACTTGAAAGGTTTTGTATTTTTTTAAATAAGTTTGAACGTTAGTATTTGTTCATTTATGACAAAATTGCCCCAGCCCCTCACTAGTTCCTGTGGGACACCCACTTTCCCAGTTCCCAATACTGCCCCCTGGTGTGAACATGCTCAAATAACTCTTCTGCACAAAACTGTTTATTAAAAATAACCTAATAATAAATGAATGTATGAACATCTAAAAAATAGCAAACTCTGAGGCCTCCTAAACTGTTGTTTATCTGCTGCTTTTTAAAAAGGTACCTGCGACAACTCTCTGGCCAATGATTGCCGCTCTCCAAATGGGCAGGTGGAAAACTGCTTAGACTCTGCAGGCAAGTGGTTTGTCCCAGACACTCCATGTGTAAGCCCATCAGGTCCTCCAACTACTACACGTGGGCCTGCAACTTCACCACAGTCCTCCTCCCCAACCACACAGTCTGTATGCAAACCTTCAATCTGTGATCTCCTCACAAGCAGGTAAGGGAAACCAACAATTGAAAGATCAATTACGCTTTTTTTCTTAACTGTTTGGAGTAATAAATGCATTTGTTAGAGACAAATGTTGTTTAGGACAAAATATTTGAAAACCATCTCAAACTTCAGGGGCCTCATTTATGAAAAATTGCGTAGATCCAGGGTTTGAATTACGGAGGAGCTAAGGGGAGCCTGGCTCCCCCAAAAGGTTGACGGGCTCCCCTAGAAGCCTCACGCCCAGGAGGAGCCCGAAAATATTACTTTGCTTAAAGGAAAAGTTCGCTTTTTTAGACATTAAGTTTTATGTTTTCCTTCACCCACCCAGTGCTCTGTAAACTTTGACCCATTTCACACACACACACCTGCTCAGAGATTTTCAGGGGAGAAGTGATTCAGAAAGGTAGTTCTGGCTAGTTTCGGGGGCGCTTTATCTGCGCCGTTTAGCCTCACAAAAGGATTAGCCTCTGAAAGCATGGCTAATTTGCATCCCACAAACAAAGAGAAAAAAATTACAACGTCACATTACAATGGGACTATTTTTTGTCATTCGTATCCCTGCGCCGCTCCCCGCAGCTATAGAACGGGCTCGTGTCTGGCTGCTAATCCTAGCTGTATGAGTGAAACAACAACTTCTAAATTCACTTAAAAGTAGTTTTTCTTAAATATATCGAGCCATGGTGCGTACCTGCAGGTTCCCGGGTTGTAACAATAAGGATGTTACAGGATCACCTTTTCGGTTTGACACTTTTCCTGCTAAGGACGTTTCTCTAAGGCATCAGTGGCTTTTAGCAGTCGGCTACTCCAAGGATACTCGGCTGGAACGAGTCAAAACCTTTCGTTTGTGCAGTGCACACTTCAAAGAGGATGATTACATCAGGAAAAAGTTCGGGAAAAGTGAAAGACTGTTTTTGAAGAGTTCGGCCGTACCAGAAATCTGGGTAAGTTTTGTTTTTAAAAAATTATTTATTCCGCTATGTCTGCCGTATTCATGCAATCATCTTCGCATTTTAGCGCATTATTTATGCAATCATCTTTACACCGATGGTTGATCATAGACTGCAGTAGCTTTGTCAACAATCTGTGTTGATGTGTGTGTTTTGTGTAGCAAATGCAGTTCTTCATCCGTGTACTCTGGCTCATAAAGATATCCTAGTAGTAAAATAAGTTTCTTCTTCATCTGATATAGTGTTAAAATGAAATTCGTCATCAGATGAGACGGAGTCTGACATGTTTTCGGCATTCGGCAGTGAAACAGCTGACATACAAAGCGCTGTTTAATATCCGCGGGGAGCGGCGCAGGGATACGAATGACAAAAACTAGTCCCGTTGTAATGTGACGTTGTAAATTTTTTCTCTTTGTTTGTGAGATGCAAATTAGCCATGCTTTCAGAGGCTAATCCTTTTGTGAGGCTAAACGGCGCAGATAAAGCGCCCCCGAAACTAGCCAGAACTACCTTTCTGAATCACTTCTCCCCTGAAAATCTCTGAGCAGGGGGGTGTGTGTGAAATGGGTCAAAGTTTACAGAGCACTGGGTGGGTGAAGGAACACATAAAACTTAATGTCTAAAAAAGCGAACTTTTCCTTTAAGTAAATTTTTTGCTGAGCTTAATTAGAGTCTTAAGAATTCTAAGCAAAGCTTAATAAATGAGACCCCTGCTCTTTTTCATGAAGCGCCTTGTGATTTTTATCTTGAACGGTGCTATAGAAAAAAAAAACTTTCTTCTTCTTCTTCTTCTTATTATTATTATTATTCTCTGTAAATAGAAGCTTTTGTGTATATCCCACGTAGACCAAGGGACCAAGAGATAACTTGATTGCAGTGGTGTCCAAACTTCTTTTGACCAGATCAAGATTTCCTCACTCAAAAATGTTTCATTTCTTCTATTTTAATGAACTAATCTGTCTTTCCAGTGTATTTGCACCCTGCCACACACTCATCTCCCCAGGACTGTTTGTGATGTCCTGTTCTGATGATGTCTGTAACGGTGGGAACTCCAGCTGTTCCAGCCTGGAGGCTTATGCCATGGCATGCGCCGCTGCCGGGGCTTGTATCGACTGGAGGAACGCTACTAATGGGCTTTGTGGTAAGAAATACAGTTATTGCTCTATTTAATCTGTTTGAGTTGTGCAAAATGTGTCAATAAAAATAATTCTGTCTTTTAGAGCACAAATGTCCGAGCGACAAAATATACATGGCCTGTGGTCCGTTGGTAGAGCCCACATGCAACGAAAGGTACAATGGAGCTTGATCAAACCTATGAGCCTTTGAGTACCGTTAAAGACCAGAGATTTGGTTCAAAAGCTATGTTTAGTTTCAGTTGTGAAAGGTTTATTGAGTGATTAAGAAGATATGATGAGAATCAAGAAGTACAAGGTTGGCCTCAGAGCTTGAGATGGTTCCCACATGCCATCCCACACTTTTCATGTTTTAAAGGGACTATATTATGCAAAATGCACTTTTGGGAGCTTTTGATCATGCTGTATTGTAGGGATGCTCGATATTGGCTTTTGTAGGGTTGCTGAGTGCTTCATGGCTGAATGAGAGCTGCTGAGTCATTACATATGTGAGACAGGTGCCAATAGTAGACCTGTGGCAGGTAAACAGGAGCAGAAGGAAGCAGATAATAAACACCAAATTTAAGAAATGAGATGTTCTCACTGCTTTAACGTGTGACACAGCCTTGTATTAAACAGTGACTCCATTTTTAACATCAGGTACAACAAGATGTTTAAGGAAGACAGTGTTTCATCCTCCAACAACAGAGAGGAAGGCTGCTTCTGTCCTCCTGGAACCACTTTATTCAACACGGTGTACGACACGTGTGTCACTTCCTGTGGTAAGACGATGTTTTATTCAAATAATGACAGGTTTCATTTAGTCATCATTGAAATGAGCAGCATACTTGATTTAGCTCCCTTCGCTGCTGAGCTTCACCTGTAGAAGGTGGGTACCACAGACCCACAGCAGAATCAAGTCTGGGTAGAAACAGACAGATTGATCTTATTCTCACTAAAGGAACGTGACTTGGAGTCAAGTAAAAATAGTCTCAGTCATCTGGTTACTAGTCACGGGTTCCTAAAGCCACAGTTTAACTGCTTATTGATTTTGTTTCAGATTGTGTTGGTCCAGATGGAAAACCCAAACAGGTGAACAAAAAAAAAAGGTGAAAACTCTTTGGGTACAATTACTGACAGGTGAGTTTTAAGAACTGGTTTGTTTCCATTAAACAGCCTGGTGAAATATGGACGACTGGCTGCAACACATGTGAATGTGACCCGGATTCCATGAGTGTCAGGTGTGAGCCGGTAACATGCCCGGCATTAAGAACACCCACCTGCAGCGACCTGGGCCAGCAGCTGGTCAACACAACCGATGGCTGCTGCACAACTCAGTCATGTGGTAAGTTCCAATGTGATAGATGTGTTAACGCATCACTTTTATGTTACCTGACAAAGTTCTCATATTTTGCGATCAAAATTGTTGTGGTGTCCTTCTGGTCACTCACCAAATTCCCTTTTGACCTTGGGGCAGACCTGATGCAGGTGGGCATCTTCCAGTCAGAGGAGCAGAGTTTGGTCTCCAGTCAGTGTGTTTGTCCGTGTTCCACAGCAGGACAGCAAACCCCCACAAAAATGGCCACTGCTTTGTGAATGTAGAAGAATCAAACAACATAGTTGGAATGAAATTGATTCACAGATGGACTGATAGTTATTGTGATATCTTCAATATGAAGAAGGGAGCTTTTAAAATTTTTTATCTCTAAGCATGTTGTATCCATTGCAGAAATTAGATGAACTCAACCCAGCTTGCCAGTTCACTCTAGTGCCTCTAGTGGCGTGGGGTGGTTCTACAACTAATGAGTCATTACGTAACTGTGTCAATATACCACAGTTATAGTTCCAAACTTAAAAACCCAAGAATTGTTTCTGTTATAGACTATCCCAGGGGTAGGGAACCCTGGTCCTGGAGAGCCGCTATACAGCACGTTGTAGAGGTTTCCCTGCTTCAACACATCAGCAGGTGATTAACAGGCTTCTGCAGAGCCTGATGAGCTGCTGAACAGGTGAATCAACTGTGTTGAAGCAGAGAAACCTCTACAACGTGCTGTATAGCGGCTCTCCGGGACCAGGGTTCCCTACCCCTAGACTATCCAGTCCCTGGAGACCTAACCCCACATGCAGATCTTGCAGAGGAAGTCTCGTTACTATAACCAGGACAGAAACCACATTCTTTAGCCAAGGATCAGTGATGTGGTCATAATGTAATGTCTCACTGATGTAAGGATGAATTGCTTGAATGAATAAGAAACTAAATTTAAAGTTCATTGTTGAACCATAAGAAGATTAAGCTAAGTTATTGTAGCATTATCCATTCAACATTAACTTTAACCATTATTGGGACGACGGTGGCCAAGGAGTTACATGCCTGTCTCGTAACCGGAGGGTTGCTGGATTGAGTCCCGCTCAGCCTGTCGTCGTCTGCTGGTGGTGGTCGGAGGGAGCGGTGGCGCATGTGTTTGGCAGCTTCTGTCAGTGTGCTCATCACCACCAGTGTGTAAATGGAGGGTTAGGGTTAGACTGCATGTGTTGTAAAGTGCCTTGGGGGGTTGTCATCTGAGCAGTCTGACTCCAATCGTTCACCTAAACCAAACATGTTGTTCTTGCTTCAAATAAACTGGATAAAATGTTTTTTCCATATTTACAGAAACTTTTTTTGTATCCAACAGAATGCAACTATAACTTGTGTTCGGTTCCAATCAGCTGTCCTCTGGGCTTCCAGCTGAGAATCACTAATGGCACCTGCTGCTCGTCCTATGACTGTGGTATGTAATGTTATTAGTACAAACCCCAGAACTCCTCAGGGGTTAAAAAACACTATTTAAATGTTTTCTATCTTAAAAAACGTGTATTTGAGACCGTTAAAATATTTGGTTTTTGATATGGATAAAAAAGACATGTGATCTTATAACGCTGTAGTGATGGTTAGACCGGGTTAACCCTAACCCACTTCTTTTATTGCTTCCATTCTCTGCAGTTCCTAAAGGTGTGTGTGTCTATGGCATGACCGAGTTCAAGGTAAGTGAAGTCAGGAGGAAATGGGAGGACTTGAGCAGTGAGATAAGCTGCATGTGTTAAAAATGGCCACTCGGACATCAATTCTGATCGTTATACAGCCGGACAGGACACAGGAAAAATAAATAAATAAATAAAAAATTAAATAAAAATGGCTACATTTATGATAGAATCATACATAAATTGATGTATTTTAACTGGTGTGTGTGTGTGTGTACGTGTATATGTGTGTGTATGCAAGTGTGTGCGCGTGTGTGTGTGCATGTGTATATGTGTGTGTGTGTGTGCACATGTCTGTGTGTGCGTATGTGTGTGTGTGTGTGTGCACGTGTGTGTGTGTATAACAAAATACTGGTAGTTAACATGTCAATACCTTAAAAGAGTAATAATAAATATATATTTTTCTGCAGCCTGGAACAAAGATACCACCATCAGTGGGTACTGCATCTGAGGTGGATTTGTGCAAAGAGTGCTACTGTAGCTCCCAGACAGATCCCAGCACCAAGCTGAACATCATCACCTGCACTCCAGCTTTCTGCAACACCAGCTGTTCTGATGTAAGCCCATCTAAAAGACAACTTCACTCATTTTCACATCGTTTTCAAATCAAATCTTTGTTACTTTGCATTTAGATTCTCTTCAGCACCAGGAGCCTCATTTATAAAACTTTGTGCAGAATCCTTACTAAAACTCTACTTTACTTATGTGAACTAATATTCTGACCTATGAAACACTGCGTACACACAGCTGCATGCAATTCTCATTTCATAAATCACACTTTTCCTAGAAATGCACTCATGTGTTTGTGGATCACATCCCACCTCCTACACACCCACTTTGTGTCATAAAGGGTCAATGCAAACTACTTTACCAATATTCTGCATATGAATAGGCCGGCTGATCGGTGGCATTTCATGGGTCACCATGATAATGAGACTGAAATCAAGGTGCTTGTGAGTCACGTTAGAACCATGGGAAAACGTTTCATTGCCTTAAAGGGGCAACACGTTGATGGAGTGATCGCAGTGGACATAAATGATCAGATGGAGCCGAAAATGGCAAAAATCACTGATATCATCCAAAATGGCTGCATGATGCTCAAGAATTGAGAACTCAACTCAATTTATTTGTATAGCGCCTTACAAACATGATGATATGTCATCAAGGCACTTTACAGTAACAGTAAAAAGACAAAACAAGCATGGAAAATAATAACGCATCACTAAAAATACAAAAAAGAAGCATAAAACAGAGATAAAAGCACAATTAAACTAACTAAGAGAGGAAAATGCCAGGTTATAAGGGCAGGTTTTCAGCCTTGTTATAAAAACCGCCACAGAGGTGGAAGCCCTTATGCAGAGGGGAAGCTCGTTCCAGAGCTGCGCTCTGATGCATCTCTGCCACTAATTGAAGCCATGTTAATAGGCTTGTAGTGGGTTAACCAGTGCGCTGTCACTCGTCAGGTAATTAATGCACCTATAAGTAATTTGATGACGCACGTATGAATGTTGTGATATCTTAAATGCAACGTCTTTTCACTCAGGTAATTTTTCTCACTTCAGAGGCTCAGTGGGGGGCTGAAGGTTTATGTGAGAGCAAGGGTCTACAAGTCTGTAAATGTGGCTGAAATTCAACATTTACCATCTCACCGGCTGTGCTGCCTCTCTCTCTACCTCTAAAATGTGCTTACGTTAGGGTCAGAGTTTGTTCAAAATTGCGTCATTTTACCGCCAAGTTCTTCTTTATTGATCAAAAAGTGGTACTGAGCTTTTAAATAGTTTATAAAAACAGACCGAGAGAAGATCTCTGACCCGAGCCAGGATCTGCTGTTGGTCTGAATGTTTATTGTTGTTTACTCTCTAGGGTTTTGACTATCAGATGACTTCAGGTGATTGCTGTGGGAGATGTGTGCAGGTGAAATGTATTTTTATCACGCCTGACAACCAGACAACGCTCACAATCCAGGTTGGTGATATAATTTTAGTGCAAAATGACTGGGCATGTTAGGTAATTAGTTCGAACCCTAAAAAATAAACATTCTTTGTTTTGTGCAGGTGAACAGTTCGTACGTACCACCAGACAACAGCTGTGTGCAGTACACCTGTGAGATTATTAATGGACAATTTTTACTGAAGAAAACCATGACCACCTGCCCTCTGTTCAACGCTATGGACTGTGAACCTGTGAGTGAATCCTTGGATGGGCGAACTGTCAGTAAACAACTTTAGTTTTTATTTTTGGCCTAATTTGAAAGGATTGCAATAATAAAGTAAGATAGTAATTAAAACTAACTTTAAAGGCACTCATTCAATACATCTACATGTAAAAATAGGATAGACCACTGGTAGTCATAGTAATCAAGTGGGCGGAGGCTAACTTTAAAGGCACTCATGGAACAAATCTACAAAAAAGGAACAGAACACAGGTAGACATATTTGCAAGTAACTTTTTTAGCTCTGTTCCAGCTTCACTTCAGCTATCGTTTTCAGTACTCAGCATTCAAGAAATGCTGTTTACCAAGTCAAGACTAGTTTTGTCTTAAACAAATATGTTTCTCTTCCAGGGAACCGAGACTACGGATGGGTGCTGCCAGAGCTGTGAGTTTAGTCGTGCTGTTTGAAAAACAGAACAAAAAAATAATTAAGCATAATTATGTGCCTCATTGTCTGTGATGTGTTCCAGGCAAGCTGAAGGATGTTTGTACGGTCCAGAGTAATCTAAGTAAGCTTGAGGTGAATGGCTGCATCAGCACAGACGTGGTCAACATAACATCTTGTGAAGGAAAATGCACAAGTTCATCCATGTAAGTATACATGCAACAGTAGTGAGACAGTAAAAAGCTGTCATTATACAGCGCTGTTGGCCATTCACACTCACTGATGGCCCACACACTTTCCTTGGGTGTTTCTCAATACAATGTCAAGGAACCTCACCTTGATGCCTTGGTGCAGAGAGGGAGAGGGATGAAAGTAGAAAGATGTTAAAGCTACAACGGCAAATTTGGAAAACAAATTAGCTTAACATTTTTTTCATACCTATTAACAAAGTTCTAACATATCCATCCATCCATCCATCCATTTTCTTCCGCTTATCCGGAGTCGGGTCACGGGGGCAGCAGCTTAAGGAGAGAGGCCCAGACTTCCCTCTACCCAGCCACTTGGGCCAGCTCCTCTGGGGGAATCCCAAGGCGTTCCCAGGCCAGCCGAGAGGTATAGTCCCTCCAGCGTGTCCTGGGTCTTCCTTTGGGTCTCCTCCTGGTTGGACGTGCCTGGAAAACCTCACCAGGGAGGCGTCTTGGAGGCATCCTAACCAGATGCCCGAGCCACCTCAACTGGCTCCTCTCAATGTGGAGGAGCAGCAGGTCTACTCCGAGCCCCTCCCGGATGACCGAGCTTCTCACCCTATCTCTAAGGGTGAACCCAGACACCCTGCAGAGAAAACTCATTTCGGCCGCTTGTATCCGCAATCTCGTTCTTTCGGTCACTACCCAAAGCTCGTGACCATAGGTGAGGGTAGGAACGTAGATCGACCGGTAAATTGAGAGCTTCGCCTTTCGGCTCAGCTCTCTCTTCACCACGACAGACCGGTACAACGCCCCCATCACTGCAGACGCAGCACCAATCCGCCTCTTGTGAATTTTTATAAGCATTTATATAATTAACATCCCTGGATGCTTGAATAAGTGTTGGGTTCTTCTGTATAATAATTTATTTTTATGGTGTTTCAATAAAGTTATTTTAAATAGTACCCCATTTCATAAGAATCCTCCAAAATTAATTTTTTCTTATTTGAGGAGATTAATTTGAGTAAATAGACAATTTTATTTATTTATAGAGTGCAGTTTGGGATTATTTGTTGGACCAAATATCAGTGTGTGTATATGAGCTGTAACAGCAATGATGTATTTCTTCGTAAAAGACGTCCATTTCCTATGAAGAACTTTGTAAACAACCTCTCGTGATTCAGAAAACTCCCGATGTTGTCTCTTGTTTGACCTAAACACCTAAATCTAATCTAAAACACCTGCAAAGGGTTCCCGAGCCTTTAGATGGTCTCTCATGCTGCGTTCACACCGGCCATAAAGTATGCGTCGTCAGCGTCAAGTTTCAATGTTTATGCTGCGTTCACACCGGGCTTGACGTATGCGTCGCCAGCGTCAAGTTTCAATGTTTATGCTGCGTTCACACCGGGCTTGACGTATGTGTCGCCAGCGTCAAGTTTCAATGTTAAGTCTATGGTAAGGCGCGTCAGAGCTGCTTCAAAGTCCCTGCGTCGCTTTGTGAGCGTTGGGCGCGTCAAAGCTTGATACTTTTCACGCTTTTCAAGCTTTGACGCAAGCATCAAAGCGTTCAACGCAAACGTCAAAGCTTGCAAAGCTTGCAACGCTTGCAACGCAAACGTCAAAGCAAGTTCAGCTAGCTGAACTTTCTGCGTCGCTTTACAAGCGTCAACCAATCAGAGCGCGAGTTGATACGTCACAGCAGAGCGAGGGAAGAAGGCGAATTCATTCAGCTATGGAGGACAAACTGATCGTAGCTGTTTGTAACCAGCGTGAACTGTATGACCCAACCTGCTACGCCTACCGAGATCGGAATAAAAAGGACCTTGCTTGGAGGAAGGTTGCTGGAGAACTTGGCGTGTCGGGTGAGTGTTTTTTCAACGTTAACGATCCGCCATTGTTACAAACATCCGGCAACAGAGAGCCGCGCACGCGCTCTTTCCTCCCTTCCCCTCCCCGTGGGGCTGACGCAACCGTCAAAGCAAGCTGCGCCAACGCAAGCTGCGTCAACACAAGCTGTGTCAACGTCAAAAATATATAGGCGTCAAAACGCCACGAAGTATGCGTTGTTTGACGCATACGTCAAGCCCGGTGTGAACGCAGCATGAGATGAATCACTGAAATAAATGGACTTTTGCACCATAGTCTCATTTTTCGAGCTTCACCTGTATAACTAGTTACAGACCTGTGGTGGTATGAAAATATTGCAGAACATTAAAGGAAAGGTAAAAATTTCTGGGGAACTTGCAAATGGATAGCAATAACAAATGTTTTAACAGAATGTGTGAAGTCCATGAATATTAAAGAGTCTCTCTCTCTCTGTGTAGATATTCTCCTGTAGCTAATATGATGATGCATCACTGTGAGTGTTGCCTGGAGGATAAAACCAGTCTGAAGGAAGTGGAGCTGACCTGCACGGACGGTTCCAAGCTTCAGCACAGCTACAGTCATGTAGAAAGTTGCCTCTGCAGCAGAGAGGAATGTTCAGCCAGCACAACTAAAGCAGCACGCCGCAGGAGGCGCTGAGCTGTTACAGTCCAACTATTTTCTGACTCCTTTGTCAAACTCTCTTTCATTGTCACAATAAATAACATTAATAACCTTCTGAATTTCTTCATGATGACAAATAAAATGTATCTGCAAAATCAAACTTTGTATGAACACTTTTATCTTTATCGTGAAAAAGGTGAACTTCAGACAACATGCTAGCACCCCACTCTGTAGGCCAAGCACACTGATACACCAGTTGTTAGTAGCTTAGGTATGCATTGAATAGTGGGCTAACAGCTAAAAATAGCAACAAGGAGGAAGCAGGCAGTCACAAATGATGTTGGACGTAGGGCTCAGGTGGAAAAATAATTTTAGGTCATAATAATTCGTAGGCTCAGTTTACTAAACCGTGGACACAGATTGATAATCAGTGCCGTGGAATGTTGTGAAAACCGAGTGTTTTCACTTTATTGTTCAGTTTGTAGGTGACTATGGAAAGTGCTACATATTCTCATGTTAGATTGCACAAAATTATGTCAAGCAGAGAACCTACCATATTGAAGAATAATAACAGAATGATCGTGTCTGCTCCATTCAGAAATGTTTGTTTTGAGACATCCTGTTAACATTCTATCTCTGATAGCATTGCCGCTAGTTCTACTATGCAAATTTTTCATATTTTTAAATCACATTCTTGAGCCAGTATGTGCTAAAATGACCCTTTACAGGGTTAATGAAAGGTCACTCAGACCCCCACCGCTCTCTGTGGCCAGAATACAGCACTTGCAACTTGAGAATGGTGGGCTGCCACCTGTGGACTTAGTAAAGTGGAGCTGACATACCTGGCGCTGCAGTCTGCTTCCAGCATGTTTCCTGCATGTTTTAGATCATGAACACAGCTGATTTGTTTGATTTAGTGATGAACCGCTCCTGTAGACACTAATGAAGGCTGAGGAGACATTTCAGCTGTTAGATTAAGGTGTTAAAAAGACGAACGCACAGTGATGAGAGAGAAGTTGTACTTTTGCTTTCACCAACGAACACTAGGGGGTGCTAAAAACAAGCCAAAACTGACTAGTGTTCCTTTAAGGGACCTGCCAGAATGACAGTTGTTCTTCACCGGAGTATTCGTTATCTTTATTATGATTCTTCTGTGGATGTTAATCCGGCAGCGTGCAAGCCCACCAATTGTACATGCGGCAATGGTGGCAGAGGAATTAGTGCCTGCCCTGCAATCGGAAGGTTGCAGGTTCACACCCCGCTCAGTCTGTCACTGCCGTTGTGTCCTTGGGCACGACACTTATCCCACATTGCCTACTGGTGGTGGTCATAGGGACCGGTGGCGCCAGGGTACGGCAGCCTCACCTCCATCAGCTGTAGTCTCATGGAGGCCATACAGTAACCACACCAATGTGTTCAACAGTGACCAACAACAAAGCACACAAAATTTGGTGTGGATCTGATGTTGCATTATGGAGATATAGCTGGTTGTAAAAATCTAGGGGGCGCTATTTTGAAAATAAAATAAATCAACATTAGCTGTTCCAAGGTTGACAAAGATAATTTACATGCAGTTTTGTGTTATTCAGATAATGCATGTGTTACACAGAGCCAGCCATATCTGAGGAGGCGGTGCTAATATGATTTTAGTAATTGAGCATGTGAATGTGTTATCTGCTGTTCTGTGATGACACACAGCAAGTTTGTCTGTTATTGTAAATAATTGCATATAACCTGTAAAATTTGCTGTGTATTTGTTTTTTTTTCTTTCAGACTCATCACAATCCCTCAAAATGCTAATTAGCTAACCCACTATCAAAATCAAAGCATTGTAGCTTTGTTTTGATGAAAAATAAACTTTTTTCTTCATTTAACAGCGGGAAATGCTGATATTTTATCAGTTTTGATGAAAAGTGGACCAAATATAATACAAATAATATGTTTTCATTGTTTTTTTTGTCATTTAAGGAACATACTAGACTTTTATTTATAAGTCAGGTCGTTTCTTTTTACCGTAGCAACAAGCAGCGCTTGTTGCCGTGAGGCAAAGTAGTACGCTTGTTCCAAATGCCGTCCTCGTCCTCCCGTACTCGGCAGAACGGACTTTCTGGTGTCCTAGGCAAGAACACACTTGTCAAGTACACAAGAACGTACTAGCATCCTTGAGTATTGAGAAACGGCCGTTTATGTACAGAATTACATAAGGCAATTACAACACAGGGAATCTGTCTCAAGGGCTCTCAGTCTGGTTTTAAATGTATTCAAGGAGATAAACTCGGTTAATTTCCAGTTTTCCTGCAGCCTGTTTCATGCAGAAGGAGCAGAGTGAGCGAAAGCACTTTTGGCCAGTTCAGTTCGAGCAATCAGTTACCATCGCAAAATTATTAGCAAACACATGAAGTTATTTATATAGCGTCAAAAGTTTACACTTCATTTTATTTCTGTCACAATTCCAACCCCTCCTCCTTAACCCGGGCTTGAGACCGGCAGAAGTGACCAAAAAAGGACATTCTGGCAGAGTTAGTTGGTTTTTTTTTTTTTCATTTACCTGTTTTATTCAGTTGGGAACATTGCACAGCCTCTCTGTTGTAAATATTCTCTTTCAGCTCTTTGAACGAGCTGAATGCTTTGATACATTTGCTTAAACTGTTGAAAATTGTAGATTTTGAATGCTTACAGCATTCAAAGTAATAAATAAATACATTGCTGCCAAACTGTTGAAGAAAACGCAGAGTATAAACCTTACGAAAGAAGATAACAGTGAGCAATGGGAATACTAAATACTAAAACTAAGATACAATAAAATACTTATACACATATATTTATAAGTTGACCACATCCCTCTGCAATGCCACAATAAGTCTAGAATCATGCTTGAACAGTTTAAGCAAAATAATTACGATAATGATGCAACTTTTTCATTTTTTTCTGAGGGATGTACACTTCTGCTTCTTTTTTGGCTAAATTCACAAACGCTTTCATAGTTTAGACTCTTAGCTGTTTTAATCACCACTAAACTACACAACTTTTCCACCCACTAGAGTAAATTAGTCTAAAATTGTAGTTTCAAGCTGTACTATGCAATGTTTTTATAGATTTAAATCATTCTCTTTGGCCAGTATGTGCTAAAAAAAAAGACCCTTTACTGGGTTAATTAAATGTTACTGTTCTGTGTGGCCAGAATACGGCATATGAAATTTCAGATTGCCTGTGCGGCCCCTGTTGGACTTAGATAATGACATACCTGGCTCTGCAGTCCACTTTCAGTATGTTTTTAATTGTGAACACAGCTGGTTTGTTTGATTTAGTGATTAATCGCTCCTGTAGACAATAATGACGGCTGAGGAGACATTTCAGCTGTTAGATTAAAGTTTTAAATAGACAAACGCACAGCTAGGAGATAAGTTTTACGTTTAATTTTGCTAACGAACCCTAGGGGATGCTAAAAACAAGCCTTTAAGTTTTATTTCATGGTAAATCATAGCTTGCATATGGCCTATGGTACAGTGGGGCTGGTTTTCCTACTGCACACATTGGAGATGTAGAGGGCTGTTCGACGTTGCTATTAAAGACCGTACGTATCAGTGGACCGTACAAAAGTACTGAAAGTTCTTTGTCAGTCATCGGTACAGTCGTTTCCAGTGATTCTGGTTCTCGGAGCGCAAAAATGTCATTCACTTTTTTTAAAATCTCATCTTTAATATGTTCAGCTTGATAAACACTCGGGCTTGTGACTGGCATCCCCCGTCTTCTCAACTTTTCCCGATATTCACGCAACTCTTCTTCTTGTTGCTGAATTATGTAATTCTTTTCACGAAGCAATCCTACGTCATTTTTAAGCTCTAAAAACAACTCGTAATTTTTATGTGCGAGGCTCACCTTTTCCTGTTCGCATTTTTGTATCAGGTCAGCAAGCCTCTTTTTGTCATCTTCTGCCTCGTGACGAAACTGGTTCCTTTCCTTAGATGCAATTTCCATACGTTCGCTTAAATCCTCTTTTTCCCTTCGTAAACAATTTTGTTCGAGCCTTCGTTTGTGTAACCAGTCTTTTCCCTTTTCATTTTTTAAAACGCGACTCTTAAGATTCTCGTTTTTATTTTTCAGTTCACAAATTCTACGAACCAATACTTGATTTTTTTCCTTTTCTGCCTCCACTAGTCCTGCAAGACGTTTAATTTCCTCTAAATGTGTGGAACGGTGCTTGTATAATCCGGACATCCTGTCTGATCGCTGATCTATCCTCGAATGGAGTGAGTAGAAGTGAATCCAGGCTTCTATAGAAACCTGACTGATAGCTGGTTTATTCTGAAATGGAGTGACTGAAAGTGTCTGTGTCGACTATAGGAAGCCTGTCCTTTGATGACGTCATTCGATGACGTCATCAAAGGACAGTGACGTCACCAGCGTGGTTTACGTAAACTGTAACGATGACGAACTGATCACGTTGACGTCTCTTTTTTTTCATAAGCGAGACGCTGACTAGCTAAACATGGCCCTTTGGTGACTAAAACATGACTAGACGTGCGGGAGTTTAAGTTATGAAAAAAGGGGAGACGAACTAGACGAAAATTAAGCTCCAAACGCACGTTTTCGCCTGTCTCACAAAAACTAAACGTAACAGCGCTGCTGTGTGTGTCCCAGCCGCAGCAGCAGCGGACATTATGTCCTCTCTCCTCAGCAGACTAGCTTAAAAAGAAGTTGGCCTCGCCTCCCACCCACATCAGAAATCCAGCACAAACGTTAGCACTAACCCTCACTAACCACACGTGGGTAAGAAGCCAACTTCACCGATCTCTGCTCAGCTCTCAGCCGCTCATAGAGGAAGTAATGATTCGAGCAACGAGGCTACTTTTAAATCTATTCGTAATATTAACACGTTTCTTATCCGTGTGCTTCCTGAAAAGTCATGATTTTGGGTCAGATAAATGGAAAAATGTCGGTTTTTAGGTTTTATCTGAACACGCTTAAGACGAATGTTTTAAAGTCTGTGTCAGGATCTCTGCTCCCTCGTTCCTAAACAGCTTTTAAGGAAAGAAAATCATCAATTTCTTTTATGAAAATGATGAAATTGAATGATGCACTGATCTGCATCAATAAATTATATACAGTATTAGTATTAACAATAAAGTAAAAAAGAAATGGGGATTTTTGTTTTCCCGTAGCCCTAAAATAAATGATGGTATAAAAAGTACGTCTCACATATAAAATCATTTGTTAAAGACTAATACTCTGTTTCATTTTTTGTAAAACTAAAAGCAAAAATCTTTGTCGACTAAAACCTTATCTACTAAAACTGACTAAGATTAAAATGCATTTTCGTCACAATGACTAAGACTAAAACTAAGATGCTCGCCAAAAACAACTGGTGTACCCAATGTGTTTTGATCCAAAGTCTCTACTTAAACAAACCGAGGCCTCTCTGCAAACATGCCCTCTGAGCCTTTGTGTTGCAAGTGCCTGTTTGTGTTCGCCATATTTGTTAAAAATACATTTGAATGCTTTTTTAGGTGAAACTGTTTTTAAAAATAGTACAAATACTGATGCACCGTTTATCGCTCTGTGGCAATTTATTATTATTTTCATTATTATTGTCTGGTGGTAATGCTAGTTTTGATCAGTTACACTGATTCAGATGGACGGATGCCAGAAAGAGGCAAAGCCTTAAGTGTTATTGACCCGGACAAATGGTAGAAAAAGTAAGAGTTCTTTGGAGCTCGGTGCAGTCTCCTGGATGTTGTCTGGTCCGCTGCTGTCATGAAACTAAAGTTGTTTTTCTTTTCCGTCTTCTTATTGGTGCTCCTTTTACCTGCTGAAGTATGTATTTATTCATTCTATGGCACAGTGATGGAGTAGCAGTGAGCTAACGTATGGCATTTAGTCAGACTTTTAATAAAAACGTGCAAAAATGTGAAAAATTTGCACATTTTTCATTATATTCAGCAATATTATCCTAAAATGTTCACTGTTTAGAAATTATTGGCTTTACGATATTAGATGTGATGATCTGATTTTTCTTTAAATTCAGTCAAGACCCGGACACAAAGACAAACATGAACCTCGGTCGCGGCATTCAGGCCTCCTTGGGAGAAAAAGACAAAAGTTTGAGGAAATAATTAAAGGTTTGTGCTTCTTTTATCATTTTAAACCTCATCTTTCATATAAATATATTTTTCAAAGAAAGAAAAATCTTTAATAACTAAATTTTTTTAAAGATGTCTTCTTTAAAGACTCAAGTGACGAAGATGAAGATGTTCCTAATTCAGACTGGCTTTTTGTTCTTCAAGAGCTACACGGTAAGATGATAAATCAGGTGATTTTTTTGTGTTTTCTGTTCTAAAATGTTACGATTTCTCTGCACTTATATTTTACACTACACTCCTGTTTTATTTGTTAGGCCAGTGCAACCCAAATCCTTGCTACAATAACGGTGTGTGCAAAGATAAAGGCAGAGGAAGATTCAGATGTGAATGTCCCAAACCTTTTATAGGAAGAACATGTAAAAGAGGTTGGAAATGAATCCTAATTTCTTCATGATGTTGTTGATTTTCATACCAAATATTCAGACCAAGTGCTCTTTCTAATTTTTTGTGTGTGTGTGTGTGTGTTCCAGCGCCAAGAGTGTGTACAAAAGGCATTTGTGGACACGGTGAGTGCGTGCTGACTTCGACTCGTCCCTTCTATGAGTGCAAATGCAAAGATCCTTTCCAGCCTCCAGACTGCAAAAAATGTAATGTCTATTCATTAAATCTTCTTGGAAAGTTACATTTAATTTATTTTATTTTTATTTGTTTCAAGTTTACTTACAGCTGTTTCCCCCCCTAAGATTCTGTGTGTGAGCCAAACCCATGTAAAAATGGTGGCCAATGCATCAAGGATGGGAATGACTTTGACTGCCGGTGCCGTGACGGGTTCAGGGGACACTTCTGTCACGTAGGTACGAGCTGAGATTTACAGCCATGGTCAAACTGGAGCAAAGCATAAAAATGTCCATGACTCCCACTGAGAGCTTGTAATCGGTCCTTAAAGGGATATTCCACCCAAAATTGAAATTTTGTCTGTTGACATATTTCCCAGAGTTAGATAAGTGGGGAAAAACTATTTTTAACTTGCCCAGTCATTCTCCTGACCTGGCTGTACTCCTTTCAGTTTAGCTTAGCATAAAACACAGTAAGTGAATGGATCCAACTAGCATTGTGAGTAAAAAAGTCCTTAAAATCACTGAGTGGTGATCCCAATTCTGCTTGGTGACCTAAATAACCACACTGACTGCAAGTGAAAATAATTAGTATCATAAAGGAATCACAGGCGCCATTTTAGACTATGACGAAGCACAGCTGTAAGCCTCCGCTGAAAGGTGCAAGGCATCCCCAAAGACACCTGCTTCCATAAACACAGATTCACACACGTTGTTGGCCAACCCTGACATTGATCATGATGGATCAGTCGGGATTTGGTCCAGATCACGAATGACAGGATGCCAGGGTGTGCAGTGGACTTGAAAAAGAAGGATCAACACTAGAAATATTGATTCTTTGCATAAAAGTCAATAAGTCTTCTAACTTATGAAGTTCTTGCGATCACACTTTCATACACCAGAGAAAGATCTGATGAAAAAATTCTAAAACACTAAAGCAGAAAACTAACACTTGTGCCGTTCTAACCTGTGGCCACGAGTCACGACTATATGCATCAGCCACTCAGCAAGGCTTTGGTTTATATTTCAGGCCCTGGTGACTGTTATGTGGATAATGGAGAATCATATCGTGGTAATGTTAGTGAGACAGACGATGGCCACGAGTGCCTCTACTGGAACTCACACTTTATCCTGGACAACGGGATTAACCCCTTTGACTCGTTTGAGGACACAGACGGACTCGGTCCCCACAACTTCTGCAGGTCAGATGAAACTAAATCTACTCAACTGAATGGAGTTTTACCCAGCCAGCACACCTACTGTATTCCATATGGAATATATATGAGCAAGCCATATGGGTCCCTCCAGGGTTTGTCCACGGCGGCCCCACAGGAATTTGCCCACAAAGATTTTAATGGGTCGGTGTTTGAGCCAAACCCTCTGAAAACCCATGTAGGGCTCATTTAAATCTATGTGGGCAGAAATCTTTGTAGGCAAATCCCTGTTGGGCCACCATGGAAACCATTAACAAACCCTGGTGGGACCCATACAGCTTGCTTATATATATTCCATATGGGGCCCACCTATGTGTGCTGGCTGGGTTAACAACAAAAAAAACCCCAAAACATTTATGTTTGACTTTAATTTGAACATGTAGGAACCCAGATGGAGAACCAAGGCCCTGGTGTTTTTACAGAAGTGGATCCAGTTTGCATTGGGACTACTGTGACATGACAAAATGCCCTAAACCAACAAGTCAGTACAGAAGCTAAATAACACAATCTTTGCATGGCTTTGGCCAACAGAAGCTTTTACATTTTTTTGTGTTTGTGTTTTCAGATGTGGTTCCTACTGTTGTAGCTCCCCCTAGCCCTCAACCTCCTTCTATTAAGCCCCCACCAACACACCCCCCATCAACTACGGCCCCGCCCCCACCACCTCCACCACCACCTACCACCTCGCTGCCAGTGATGTCTGAAGTTCCGCCACTCATCATCAAACCCACTGCTTCCGCTGTTCCACAGCAGTTCCTCACTTGCGGGAATCCGCAACCAAAAAAGGCCCTTACCCGAATCTACGGGGGCCTTAAAGTCAGTCCGGGGGCAATACCCTGGCAGGTGTCTCTGCAGGTGAAGCCAAAGAACTCCAACCTGCCGTACAAACACATCTGTGGAGGAGTTCTCATTGAAAGTTGCTGGGTTCTGACGGCCGGGCACTGCATGTAAGCATGCCACACACAAATGTAGCCAATCATAAGGAATTTAAATACGCTCAGATCATTGAACCGTCTTGTTTGTGTTCCCACAGTGAACAAAACAAGGACATGCGAGTGGTAATGGGAAGCCTGGCCCTGGATAAGTTGGATCCCGCAGCTCAGATCGTTGAAGTTGAGAACGCCATTAGGCATGAGAACTACAGGGAAACCTCTGCGTCTGTTTACAATGACATAGGTAATACGCTGTTCTTCCTTAAGCCCGGACCACACTGCGTTTTTCAGCTGTCGCACAGGACTGCTCATGTCACACTGTACGGTCCAAGATTTCAGCGAGCCAAACTGCATGACGTCTCGCTCTAGCAGGACATGCTAATGTCACGAGCGCACCCCCGAGAAGCATACGTAACTAAAAGCCGACAGCTAACCAAAACAACAATGCTAAAAGGAGAAAAAATTGCTGCCGTTAACGCGTCTTTTATTAGACTCCGATCCAAACTCCAAAAAGGAGTGGTCCGCATGTTCCTGCGTGTAGCTTCTACTGTAGCTAACGTTGCTAATTCTACTCTTGCCACTAGTTGTTTGCGTCACTCCCTGGGTGTATTTTCATTGGTCGATTGCAGACGGGATTCGTGGGTTCAAGCAGTGCTTGAAGACTGTTGGAGGCTGACTTTGGTCGTGAGAGTGCTCAATAAGCCGTCGCTGAGCCGGTCACACTGGACGGCCACAGACTTGCAAATGACCCTCATGTTCACCGTTTTTTATCACGATTCTGTTCACGACGGGAGATTTGTCTAGGATGGCCAAAAAATGCACAGTGTGGTCCGGGCTAGAGAAGTTTGCAGGATTACGAGTCTTATTCATTAATATTCATGATATGCAAATATATCACCTCTGATTGGCTGACAGCAACGCGCTTCTTCCGCTGCCTTCATTACCAAAACACAAATACTTTACAACATGTTTTCTTTGGTAAAAAAAAAATGCTTGATGTTTTACCTCCACAAATTACACACGCCTGAACGTGTTCCGTTATGTTTTGGAATTGCTAATGCTAACAGTTAGCTTCTACTAGCCGAGACATGCTCTGTTCTTCTGGCCGTAAAACCAACACAGCCTCCCGCTGTCGCAAGCCAAGGTGATCGAGGCCATGAATGTTAATTTACAGTGTGACATAGATCTGTGTGGCTTTTTCCAAACAGAGTGTTTCCCTGTCTATCTCCTTTCTGCGGCTAACGCAGAAAATAAGGGTAGAAGACTATTTTCACGTTCAGCATGCGTGTGAAACTCAGAGTGACTGATCGGATTTCAAAAGAAACACGTTTCCTCAGCAAACGTGACATTTACTGTAATCTGAGTGAACCAATTATTAACCCGTTTGCTTCATTTTTATCTTCCTCAATGTTATCATGAAAGCCTTGCTGAGGCTGAAGGGGACTGAAGGACTTTGTGCCAACGAGACACAGTTTGTGAAGAGGGCCTGTTTGCCAGATTCCCAATTCCCTGACGGAATGGGATGTACCATATCTGGATGGGGTGCCACTGAAACATGTAAGACCCCATTACCACGCTCCATTACAAACTAAAACCTGTTCATTTTTATTTATTTTGGTATCTTCCAGACATGATAGCATCATTTGTCTACCTGTTGTTTAATTGATCATTTTTTTCACCCCTACTGTTTTTTTTAGCTGATTATGGTTCCAACCACCTGTTAGAGGCCAATGTTCTGCTAATCAACCAGCAAAAGTGCTCTGAGCCCATCGTTTACGGAACTAACATCGATAACACCATGTTCTGTGCCGGCCACTTGCAAGGAGGCGTGGATTCTTGTCAGGTTAGACAGGAAGATATTTCACTAAGTGCACAATTTGACCCCTTATTTAGTGAAGTTGAGCATTTTTTTAATGGTTTTGTGTTTCAGGGGGATTCTGGAGGACCACTGACTTGCAAGCAGAATGACACCCATGTTATTTATGGTCTGGTGAGCTGGGGCGACCAGTGTGGAAAGAAGAACAAGCCTGGTGTTTACACACGCGTCACTCACTTCCTGGACTGGATCAGGTCAAAGACTCAAGCATCTCCTGTCTAATCTGGCACCATTTCTGTTAACATACCTGTGTGTGTGTGTGTGTGTGTGTGTGTGTATGTGTGTGTGTGACCAACAACACAGAAAACAAATGGATAAAACAATAAAAATGCAACTTTCCTGTCACATTATAGTCTCTTTTATAAGACACACCGTGCCGGCAAATCAGCGTAATATTACCGCAACGTGTTTCTTATGAACGCGCCATGGCGGCATCACGTTGTGGGAATTTTGCGGCATTCGTGCCGCCACGCTTGGTAGTAGTATTGCGGCTTAGCCGGTCTTATAAACGCACATTAAGCCTTGGCGTAAAAGAGGGAGGTGTCATGACCACGCGATGAATTAATGCCGAGCTCCGGCCGGGAACTATGTTGAAAATGAAAGTAAACACGGCCATAAGTTTTGTTTTTGTAAACAGAATCAGCTGAGATGATAAACTGGAGCGATGCGGAGCTCCAGGAGCTTCTCTCCATTAGATCTGCAGCTCAGATCATCTGACAGCTCACAGGGATGGTGGAGCACACACCTGTAGCTGACTGAGGAAAAAAACTTAAGGAGCACGGCTTTGATCGCAATAAAAAGCAAGTTATGTCCAAAATACATGGAAGTTCGCGACAGCGTAGAGACCGCCCCCATACCTCCTATTTGCCGCCATCGCGTAATCTTTTATAAAACGGACATGATTGCGCAACATTACCGCCACGGTCTGAGCTCTTATAAACAACCTTAGGCTCCCAGATGCCGCATCAGCGTTGCGGCAAATTGGCGGCATTGTTTTATAAAAGAGGCTTATGATTAATCAGATTTGGATTTTATTTAATTATTCACATTTATATGTTTTACTCATTGCTGATAGATCAGACATTTTCCAGACATGTTATTAGATTTTGATGTCAGACGTGATTTAGTAAAGGAGAAGACTCAATAAAGGTTGGCTGGGAGGGAAAGTCCTAAAGTCTCATGTTTTGTATGTTATCAGATTTTAGAAATCCAAGAAAAAAACAAAGAAAAAACCTGAAATGGAATCCATAAGCAGCAATTTAACTGAACTGATTTTCTAAGAGACAGCACATAAACTTTCTTCTGTTCACCAGTTGAATCCACTTGTTCCTCAATAACAGCCTTAATGAGGTGATGTAAACGTCCCTCAGAGGTTCTGGTCCATAATGACATGATGGCATCAGCTCCATCCGTTCCACATCTCAAAGGTTCTGGACTGGACTGAGATCTGGTGACTGTGGAGGTCGTTGGAGTCCAGTGAACTCATGGTCATGTTCTAGAAACCAGTTAGAGATGATCTGATCTTTGTGACATGGTGCATGATCCTGCTGGAAGTAGCATCAGAAGATGGGTCCATGTGGTCATAAAGGGATGGACATGGTCAGCAACAATGCTCAGGTAGGCTGTGGTGTTTAAACCAGGCTCAGGTGGGACTAAGGGGTCCAAAGTGGACAAGAACACCTCCCACAGCCACCATTACAGCAGCAGCAGCCTGAAGCATTGATATAAGGCAGGATGGGTCCATGCTTCTATGTTTGAGACACCAAATTCTGATCGGTTCATCTGAATGTTGCAGCTTAAATCCAGACTCATCAGATCTTCTGGTCCAGTTCTGGTGATCCTGTGTGAATTCTAGCCTCAGGTTCCTGTTCTGAGCTGACAGGAGAGACACTTGGAGTGGTCTTCTGCTTCTGGAGTAGCTGGTGTGGTTCTGCTGACCCTGGTGGAACCCGTAATCCATCCATCCATCCATTTTCTCCCGCTTATCCGGAGTCGGGTCGCGGGGGCAGTAGCCTAAGGAGGGAAGCCCAGACCTCCCTCTCCCCAGCCACTTGGGCCAGCTCCTCCGGGGGAATCCCAAGGCGTTCCCAGGCCAGCCGAGAGACATAATCTCTCCAGCGTGTCCTGGGTCTTCCTTTGGGTCTCCTCCCGGTTGGACGTGCCCGGAAAACCTCACCAGGGAGGCGTCCAGGAGGCATCCTAATCAGATGCCCGAGCCACCTCAACTGGCTCCTCTCGATGTGGAGGAGCAGCGGGTCTACTCCGAGCCCCTCCCGGATGACCGAGCTCCTCACCCTATCTCTAAGGGAGAGCCCAGCCACCCTGCGAAGAAAACTCATTTCGGCCGCTTGTATCCGCGATCTCGTTCTTTCGGTCACTACCCAAAGCTCGTGACCATAGGTGAGGGTAGGAACGTAGATCGACCGGTAAATTGAGAGCTTCGCCTTTCGGCTTAGCTCTCTCTTCACCACGACAGACCGGTACAACGCCCCCATCACTGCAGACGCAGCACCAATCCGCCTATTGATCTCACGCTCCACCCTTCCCTCACTCGTGAACAAGACCCCGAGATACTTGAACTCCTCCACTTGGGGCAGGACCTCGTCCCTGACCTGGAGAAGGCATTCTACCCTTTTCCGACTCAAGACCATGGTCTCGGATTTAGAGGAGCTGATTCTCATCCCAGCTGCTTCACACCCGGCTGCGAACTGCTCCAGCGAAAGCCGGAGATCACGTTCTGACGAAGCCAACAGGACCACATCATCTGCAAAAAGCAGAGACCTGATCCTTAGGCCACCAAAACGGATCCCCTCACCACCTTGGCTGCACCTAGAAATCCTGTCCATAAAAGTTATGAACAGAATCGGTGACAAAGGGCAGCCTTGGCGGAGTCCAACTCTCACCGGAAACGAGCCCGACTTACTGCCGGCAATGCGGACCAAGCTCTGACACTGGTCGTACAAGGACCTAACAGCCCGTATCAAGGGGCCTGGTACCCCATACTCCCAGAGTACCCCCCACACGGCCCCCCGAGGGACGCGGTCGAACGCCTTCTCCAAATCCACAAAACACATGTAGATTGGTTGGGCGAACTCCCACGCACCCTCCAGGACCCCCCCAAGGGTATAGAGCTGGTCCAGTGTTCCACGGCCAGGACGAAAACCACATTGCTCCTCCTGAATCCGAGGTTCGACTATCCGACGGACCCTCCTCTCCAGAACCCCTGAATAGACCTTACCAGGGAGGCTCAGGAGTGTGATCCCCCTGTAGTTGGAACACACCCTGCGGTCCCCCTTTTTAAATAGGGGGACCACCACCCCGGTCTGCCAATCCAGTGGAACTGCCCCCGATGTCCACGCGATATTGCAGAGCTGCGTCAACCAACACAGCCCCACAACATCCAGAGCCTTAAGGAAATCCGGGCGGATCTCATCCACCCCCGGAGCCTTGCCACCGAGGAGTTTTTTGACTACCTCAGTGACCTCAGCTCCAGAGATTGGAGAGCCCAACCCAAAATCCCCAGACTCTGCTTCCATCCTGGAAGACGTGCCGGTGGGATTGAGGAGGTCTTCGAAGTACTCGGCCCACCGATTCACAACGTCCCGAGTCGAGGTCAGCAGCACACCCTCCCCACTGTAAACAGTGTTGGTAGTGCACTGCTTTCCCCTCCTGAGGCGCCGGATGGTGGACCAGAATCTCCTCGAAGCCGTACGGAAGTCTTGTTCCATGGTCTCACCGAACTCCTCCCATGCCCGGTTTTTGCCTCTGCGACCACCCGAGCCGCATCCCGCTTGGACTGCCGGTACCTATCAGCTGCCTCCGGAGTCCCACAGGCCAAAAAGACCTGATAGGACTCTTTCTTCAGCTTGACAGCATCCCTAACCGCCGGTGTCCACCAGCGGGTTCGAGGATTGCCGTAATCATTCTCTGTAAACCCTGGAGATGGTTGTGGGTGTAAATCCCAGGAGATCAACGATTTCTGAAACACTCAGACCAGCCTGTCTGGTACCAACGACCACTCCATGTCCAAAAGCTCTTGAATCATTTTATAGAACTACTCTCTTACAGTTGATGCAATTTGACCTCACTTGGTGTTGCTGTTGGCTGCAGGGCAACAAAGGCCAGTGACACGTGAGACTGAAGGCACGCACGTCCTCTATGGACCGATGCACCGAAGGGAGAGTAGCACAAAGACCAGGCCAGTGGCTTTGCACTCGGCTCATTTACTCTCTAAACGACTGCATGAGGAGCAGCAGACTATGCTGCAAATTTTATGCAAAAGTGAGGATTTGAATTGGACCCAACACAGTTTGATAAAATATTTATTATCAAAACATTGATAATTATACAACTTTATATTGTGCAAGGTTACAGTGAGGTCTAATTTTCCTAGAATGTTTCCACAAATGATTAGAATTGTAGAACAAAAACTCTGCAGAGGTTCATTTCAAACATCTAATTAGGTTTAGCAGATGTTTCACTATTTAAATTTACTCAAATAGTATCAGAATAAACAAATCATGTGGTTAGAGATCCTTTATTTCACAGCAGTGATTCAAAATGTTTACGGTTGATCCTCGTCTGAACACCAGTTCCAGGGGTCCTTGATCCAGAACAGAGTAAGAGGCTGCCAGTTCACGCCGTTCATGTCGATGCACGGGTTAAACAGGGGGAACAGGGGCGCTGTGCACTGCACAAAGAAAGAGTGAAGCAGAGTCATGACATCAGCATCATAGAAGGACAGCTCCCCCTTCTGGATGTTTGCCAGAATGCCCAGTTTTCTCACTCTCTTTGCTACAGTCAAGTGCTTCTCTTGTGTGTCGTGACACGCCAGGTACTGTCCGTCCCCATGATAGATGCACCAGGACGTGTTGTCCACACCCAGACTGGAGGAACTCTGAGTCGAGCTTTTGTTTTTATTCACCAAACCAGCAGTCACACCGATCATCCAGAAGGGTTTGTCCTGGACGACCACCTCCCAGTAGTGCTGGCCACTGGTGAAACTCTCCTGAGCGAGGACGCTGTACTGGGAGTCGTAGGGCTGAGAGTTCGGCCCGTCGCCGACAGGCTGGCGTCTCCAGTAGACTTGTTTCCTGTCTTGGGAAATATCCAGTTTGGGATGGGCTGTGTTGGAGTCTAGTGCAGGCGAACTTAGATCTGCAAATAAACATCAAACACAAAGTTATGCAGGCAGCAGGTGTTGGTTTTCTGATTGCAAAACAACGCTCTACTAACATGACCATGTTCGTGGAAAGTGTTGGGACAGAGCGAACGAGAGGTCGTCCACCAGCTTCTCAACGGTTCTCAGCTTCTCTGGGTCACACAGATCTCTGTCCACCTCCTGGATCGGAGCAAAATCCAAGGGATCACTACGGGCAAATAATCAAATGAGTCCAGGAAGTGATCATGTTGAGTCAAGATTTAATGGTACAAAAATACACTCACCAAAGATTCTGAGCTGTGATTTTCTATTAAAAATGAACAAATCATCTGTTATTGTGGTTTTAGAGGCAGAAAACAGTTTAGAATATGACACCATTCTGCAGCATAGATAAAGATTTAGAGGACTTTTACTGTTTAAAACAATCCTAAAACATTCACATACCTGCAAAAACTGCAGATTATTTGTTTCCTGTAAAAGTGCTTTATTGGAGGCTCTGAATCCATCTATCTCCTTGATCTGAGTCTCCATAATTCCTCTCTGGACCTCCAGCCAGTCCGTCGTGCTTGCCTCCTCTGCATCTATAATCTGCATCATCAGGCGCTCGTCGGCATCCAGCACCACACGGATTCTGCTGTACTTGTCTGAGATCTTCTCTCTGAAATCTGCAGCAGATTTCTGGAAAAGCAAGGTCAAATATATTATAACACAAGGTTTCTGCAACAGGTTGTTTGAAGGAGGAGCTTCATGGTGGTGGATTATACCACAGTTTGTGTGTACAGTGATTCCAAGTCTTTGATCGCGAGCTCAGCTTCACCTCTCCTCTTCAGCAGCTGGATCATATTTGTCTCCAGCATGCTCTGCAGACAAAAACAGAAGAATTAATTGTGTTTTTAAGACTGAAGGCTGTTAATTGAAATACCAGTGTTTTAGAGAAACCTCAAAGTCACATGTAGCTGTTATTGCAAGAGCTGTTGTGAATTACTCAAATTTTAACTGAATATTTGTAAAACTGACATCTGTAGCCAGTTTTATGTTTTTTATAGCTGATTAGCTGTGCAGCCATCTTGAATGGGGTTCCCTCCATAGTGAATCTGTTGACCAATGACTATTTTCTGAAACATCATCAGTTCATGAGGTATTTTGCTAATTCTCTGGACAAACACACGTAGCCTACACACAGACACAAGCAGAAACATTAATGCTAGTTGCCTTTTGGAAACTGTAATTTATCCAATCTAACTTTATTTATAAAAAACCATGCAGGATGAAATTGCTTTACATTAATAGAGGCTAAGAACATCATGTATGTATGACATACATTTAATTTACCCTAAATTGTGCACTGGCTTCATGAAGTTGAGCTGTCCTGTGTTGCTTGTGCCTGCCAACCAGGGCGCATAAACAACACACAGGGACCTTTTCCTCCATGCAGAAGAGCTTAAGCTCATCACGGTGCTCCCTGCACTTCAGGGACAACGGATCCCTGGTCACGTCCACCAGCGTGTGCTCCTTAAAAGCAGACCGCTGCTGGTGCAGCAGCGCATGATCCTGGCACAGCGAAGCATCGCAGGTCAAACAGGTCCTCACGGCCGCGCATGACTTCTCTATGCAGTGGTCACAGTGGATAGTGGAAGCTGATTTGGTTGCACTGCTGGAGGTCTCTGCTGCTGCTGACTGTCCATTTAAAGTGAAGTCCTTCACTTTGGTCTGAAGGCCAGTGTTTACCTTCAAAATGAGGTCAGAGGGAAGGAATATCTGACACTCTGGACAGAAGAAAGGCCCCTCAGGAGAGACGTCGGTTTCCCAGACAGCATGGATACATGTGAGGCAGAAGTCGTGTCCGCACTGGAGCGTCACGGGATCAGTGAAGAAATCCTGGCAGACAGGACAACTTAAAGTTTTGTCAACAGTCTCCATTGCTCTTCTCAGACCTTGTGTAGAAGCACTGAGCACTGCACTCCTGGCCAGCTCATTAATGTTTCACTGGCCTCTCTCTGCAGGTACGCGCCACTCATGAGCCTCAGTGTCAGATTACAAAACATGTGCTGAAAACAACTATTTAAAACCAATAACACTCAGTAGAAGTGTGTTACGTGTCCAAAATGCAGAATTAAAAATGAGTTAAAGCTTTGGAAAGACGTGGTTAAATAAATTACACGTGTAAAGCCACTACTGGGTGATGCTGGCCGGACTTAAAATCAGCCTGGATAAAGATGGAAGGTTGTAATTTTTAATTTAATAAGACAAGAACCGACAGAAGAAATATCTTTTGTACTTCTAAACATGTTTAGGGTATTTTCTACTTATTTATTTTCCACCATACAGCATCCATCACAATTACTCACATTTGTCCAATTATGCAAATTAGATTACAACATAAATTTGCAACTCCTAGTGTAGCGAGCAGTCAGCTGGCTCGGTTGTGGGTCTGACCCTTACGTATACTCCCCAAAAGGGTCGGCCTCTTATTTATGGGCTCTTCTGAATGTCTCTACCAAAACCAACCTCCCTCCTTTTTACCAGTGTTATAATTGTATTTAATCATATAAACATTTAATACTTCTTAAAGTTGTATTCTGTAATAAATTAGATTACTTTGCTTAATCCTAGTATTGTATTTTAAATACCATGTTTTAAATCATGATTAGTATTTTAATACAAAATATTTGAGCTGTTATATTATGTCCCTTTAATCTCTCAAACCTCAATTGCTGCCGATGGATCACACAGGTTATCAGCTACACATGTGGAAGAGAAAATGAGAAAATCACACTCACGCTTTCAAGTTGAAGTGTTCTGGCCCGAATGTGGCTCAGTTCTTTTAATGAAAAAGTCAGCAGAGGACCCAGATGAGCCGGCGGAGCGGTTAGAGGTGACCAAAGTTATCAGTCTTCTTCCCCCAATAAAATCGCTGCTCGACTGTGTGGGTCACTCACATTTATACATACAAAATATGTTCCCCCTTGATGGGTGGCATCTTATGATAATCTTCATGAATAACTAAACATCTTCATTGTATGGAAGTAATCCTGACAAAGGTGGAGACTTTTCGAAGGTCACATTAAATATTATCATATTAAGTATTTTCTGCAGAATAAACATCAATGAATGGTCCAGTCTGTGTTGAAGGGAGTTTCCTCTGATAAGAAACCAAGAGGCCCCAACTTGAAGGGCTACAATTCTCTGAGAAGCTTCCTTGTAGGTGTCTCCCATGAATCCTATCTCTAAACTCAGGCATCTGCACTTGTCCTTTTAATATGCTGCACAAATTTTCTAACACAGCCTTCAGTAGTAATAAAATGCTGTTAATTACAAATTATTTTGTTCTTAATCGAAATACAGATGGACAAATTGTGTATGTGTGTGTACTTGTAATCACAACACAGCCTCAGCAGCACAGAGAATCTTCTCACAACACCTAGAAAGATGATTTCATGATATTTCTGTGAGAAAGAGAACATGGTAAAAAGTGGTGGTGTAAATAATGTTTATAAAAACTGCTATGATTGTTTTGGGACAAAAACAGTCAGAAATCAGCTTTGATCGCACCCACGCAGCAACTAGCTGGTAGCATATCAATCAGGTCAGAAGTGAACTGTTTCTTCTGGTTATTTAAAACAGGTTGGATGTTTTTTTTTAATCACAAACTTTTCAAATAAATAATTTCAGACGGCCAGAACTATTACTTTAAACATATTTTTATAGAAAAACCTTTTGAATTTGACTTTTTGTGTACAGAACAGTATCTAGAGCCCCAATTTCAACATGCAAATAATAAAATTACAAATTAATGTAATTTACAAAGAGATGTATTAAGTTTAAAAGGTGAATTTTTCATTTAATAAGGTTTGTTCGGTAAATTAGCTTAGCCTCTGAGCAGTACAAGAAGTTCCATTATTTCTGCGTACGTGTTTTTGAGGCGGTTTACGTATCTGCGTACGCCCCTGTCGTATCGAGTCACAGACGTAGAAGTCCTTCGTGAATCGCGGTTTACGCTCTTTCTGAACAACGTGGGCTGTGGATGTGGCAGGACATCCGCGACACTGACCGACTGTCCTCTTCACACAGCACAGCTGTATCAGTGGTTAGTTTTATAACTCCTACATCCTCATATTGTCTGGTAACGACACGATTGTGAGAAATGTTTTGTTTTAATTGTGTCAAAATAGCAGCTCACACTAGCTGAAGCTAGCTAACATTAGCTAGCATCACGTACAGTTTGACAAGTGTTTGACACGTAGCTGTTTTTGTTGTCTAGTTGCTTCTTTTTTTAATGCAGAGTCGTTTATAATCAAAATTTGTGTTGTGAAACATTTCGCTTTTTATAGATTTAGCTGGGCATTGTTTTAAGGAAACTCAGCATCTTTACTGGTCGCTTTATCAAGTATTTTTTAAAGTACACATTCACAGGTTTGATGTAGAACAGATGTAGGGTAAATGTCGTAATTCTGTCCTGATTCAAAGGTTTTATTCGGTGTTTAAACATGTGGTTTAACCAATTGATCACACATGAGGTCAGAATAACCTGACATTGGGTGATTTGTGTTCATCTCGCTCAGGTTTGGGTACCATGTTTAACAGGCTAGCTTTGTGCTCTCGCCTGCCAGCCAGAATCCGACTGTTGAATCATGCCAGTTCAACCTCCATCAGAGGATTCTCTCAGGCTAAATGTAAGTAAACCTCAGTTTCTTTCTATAAGCCTAAAACTAGGAAAACAGCAGAGCATTTTAACTCTTTCCACTAAAGTTGAAAATGTGGAAGCACTGGATGCCAAAGCCTGGTGTGCTGCTCTTTTGTTGTTCTTGACATTTATCAGAAGCATGATGTCCCCTTGATCCAGTACAGGAGGTGGGAGACAGAAGGACTTTAGCAATGTCTCCCACCCCTTGCGTGAAGCTGTGGTGGAGCTGGAGAGCTCCTTCAGTGACAGACTGCTGCATCCTAGGTGCAAAAGGAATGTTATTGTTGGTCCTTCCTCCCAGCAGCTCCAGGGCAGCTGTGGCTACGTTGTAGCTCATCACCATGTGTGTAAATGGATGGATGAATGATACTGTAGTGTAAAGCGCTTTGGAGTCCTCTGACTCAGAAAGGCGCTATACAAGTGCAGGTCATTTATAACCACTGCTGCTTTTTATTATTTGTTCAGTTCTGTTTCAATGCTATTTGCACTCAGTCAGATGTCATTTGCACATATCTCCATTCACGTTCTCACTCTCCTGTAAATATTCTGCTTTTTTTTTTTTTTTTTGGTGAATTTAATTGAATATTTTAAGATTTTTTTGTTCAGTGCCTTTTAGTATTTATTTTATTTTTTATTCTTCTTTAATCCTGTCGTGAGTCTGCTTTGCTGCTGTGACACCAAAATGTCCCCACTGTGGGACAATAAAAGGATTTTGGGTTAGGTCATTATTTTTACCTTACCCTCTGCACATGTTGAACTTGGAAATTTGGCATTTTCCTCCACTGCTCCTTCATCTAAGTTCTAAAGCTTACCCTGAGATCAACGATGAAGTCAGCATCGGAAGTTACAACATGCTCACGTGAAACGGAAATGTTTTATCCTCTGCAGTTATACTCCCGCGTCCCCATGGGAAATCTTTTGCCCACCGCAGTGAGTTGAAGCAGGCCAAACGGATTGTGGTGAAGCTGGGGAGTGCTGTGGTCACACGTGGAGATGAGTGTGGCCTGGCCCTGGGACGGCTGGCCTCGATAGTAGAGCAGGTAACACAGTCGTGAGAAAATACTCCAGTATCTGTGCTTTAAAATCTAAACATGCTGTAATTGGACTCATAGGTGGCAATGCTGCAGAACCAAGGCAGGGAGATGATGATCGTTACAAGTGGCGCCGTGGCGTTCGGGAAGCAGCGACTGAGACATGAGATACTTTTGTCTCAGAGTGTCAGACAAGCCCTGCACTCTGGACAGAACCAGCTCAAAGAAATGGTAGCTAAAATAATTAAAGAAAATCCCTTTTTATAGGTCGTTGTAAACATTTTGTTCATGTTGACTTCCTTTTGTTCCTCAGTCAGTCCCGGTTCTGGAGGCTCGAGCATGTGCAGCTGCTGGTCAGAGCGGTCTGATGGCGTTATATGAAGCTATGTTCACCCAGTACAGCATCTGCACTGCACAGGTATGTTCTGAGCTCCTCTGGCAGAATTAAAAACTCACACCAGATCACTTCAACTGTATAATTTCTGCTCTTTTAGATTCTGGTCACCAACCTGGATTTTCACGATGAGCAGAAGCGTCGCAACCTGAACAGCACGCTGCACGAGCTGCTGCGGATGAACATCGTTCCCATCATCAACACCAACGATGCCGTTGTTCCTCCCCCTGTTCCCAACAGCGACCTGCAGGGGGTGAATGTGGGTAACCTTATAAGGATTATGGTTCTTCTGATGAATAATGGTTTTTAAAAATCTAATTGAATGTTTTCTCTCAAAGTTAAGCATCTTTTTCTGATATGTACTATAACTGATAAATGTCTCTGCAGTGGAATGTTTTTCCTATTAGGTTGTTAAGGGTTCTGTTTGTATTCCAGGTAATAAGCATAAAGGATAATGACAGCCTGGCTGCACGGCTCGCTGTGGAGATGAAAGCCGACCTGCTTATTGCCCTGTCTGATGTTCAAGGTAAAGAAAAACGCAGCTGATGTTTCCAATGTGGGGTGGGGGGGTGCTCCAACCATCTGTGATTGGTGAAATATTCACATAGGTGTGCATGTGGGATCAGGTCATCCCTGTTTATTTCATCTTTATTTTGTGACATGCACATCCCCATCTCAACAACAAATTAACATATGAACTTTAAACACTTTTATGTCCACCACTCATGTTATTTCAAGCATATATACCATTACCATGTACATGTCCAAAAGGGAATAGGGAGAAGTATAAACTTATCCAGTCCTACCCCTGTCATTTACACACACACACACAAAAAATATATATATACATACCTACATATACACACACACACATATATATATATATATACATACATACATACATACATACATATAAAAAATATTTAAAACAAAAGCCCCCAAAAAACAACAACAAATGAATAAATAAATAAAATCACGAAACACACTAAACCACAAAGTCAAACCAATACAAAACTAAATTTTCCTTTTCTAACCCTGCCACCAATTAATACAGAAGATTTTGCAGGATTCTAATTGAATATACCCACTACCGTCTTCCTAAAACTCTATGCTCTTCTTCCTGGTTTGTTTCCAAAATAAAGTTTTTATATTCACTTTTAAATTGTTTAATAGTCCGCTTTGCTTAATACTGTCTGGTAAGCATTTTTTTTTATTTAAAGTGCCGCAAAAATAATTGGAATTAGTTTTCTAAGAAATCATCTTCGTGTTGATTATAAATCAAGAGCTCCAGGCAGAAAGCTTGTTTCTATGACAACGGACCACACAGGATGTTACAGAAACCTGGGAACTGCAGGAGGATAGTGTTGAATATTTTAGTTTACTGATGACCTCACAGCCTTGGTGTGTAGGGAGGAGCTTTTATCGTTTATCATGAGAAATGTTATGATTTTAGTGAGGATGCAACCATAAAGTGAAGCGACATTATTATTCTGGGATTTCTCTTATATTTTTGCTCCTTGATTCCCAGCACAGTAATTCTCCTGATCTGACAGCAGTCCGTCTGCTTTAGCTTAGTTACAAAATGCTTTTTCCCACTTACCTAACTCTGGGAAATATGTCAAGAGACAAAATTTCAATTTTGGGTGGAATACCCCTTTAAATTGTCAACTCCAGAAGAGTTGGTTTTACTTTGTTCGTTACTAAATGTCACCAAGTCCTGCAGTCTGTGTGATTTTAGGACAATTATTTCTTTTCTATTTTTCCATTTCTATTTTTTATGTGTAATAAAAAAAAAAAAAACTTCAAAATTTAACTTTTCAAATATTTTTTTTTTTTTTTTCAGGAGGATTTACACCTGAGAGAATTAATGTGTTTTATTTAAATAGTTCATTTATTCACTGGTTAAAATCCTTGAAGGGAAAATTAATCAAACTAAAATTAATCCACTTTTTAAATAAGCTGTCTATTACTTCTGCAGTCTTATTACCAGACTTATTTTAAAATAAATATTTGGTATTGTTCACTTGTCTTTTCTTTATTTTTAGTTATTTGTGAATCTTTAAAATACTACTCATAATTATTAGATGATAAATGTTTTTACTACATTAACTTGATGAGGCTTCCTTGATTAAAGGAGCTAGGGGCAGGAAAAAAGAAACGATGCTCACGAGCGATGCGCCCGGCTCTGCGAGTAACTGCAGCCCAGCACGGGAGCGTGCACAGACGGCTATGTTACACAAACACAAAAATACCATTACCTGACCCGCTTCACACGCTCTCACGCCACACCTCCAATATCTCACGCTGAAAAGGCAACTCCCCGCCGCTCTCACGGACAATATTGCGGCGAAGCAATCCACGCTGCAGCCCTGATCACAGCTAATGCTACTACTGTAGCATGATCACAGCTAATGCTACTGCACGCTAGCTCTCTCTGAGTCATCGGTGAGGTCAGATCATTGTCATCATCTCTAAACACAACCTATAATGTTTCTTACCTGCTCACTAGGAAATGAGCCATGGCAGCATCCTTTTTGAGTCCCAGATATAGTTGAAGCAGCCTCCATTCGTCAATCACGTATCCGATATAGATTCAGGTCCCTGCCTGTCTTTTACCATATTTGGTCTTTGACTCACGAGATGCCGCTGAATAAACTTCCTTTGTGCCACGCTTGGTCGTTTGCTGGTTGCAGTAGAATCCATTCCCACAGTTCTTCTTTTGGAGTTTGGCGGTTGGCAAGCAACTTAAGGTGCAATAGCGCCACCTACCGATCTGCAGTGTCGAACACATTTTCTTTCTGTTTTGAAGCTGTCGTGAACGCGCAAGCAGTGTCAATTGACGCCACATCCGTAGGGCAGCGCGGGAAATTCGTGACCGAACTGCAGCGCATTTTGCAGCAAACAGCCTGTTCAAGAAAATGGAACGATACATGGGTGGCCTCATTCTTTTTGGTTTATAACGCTTCATCACCCATTAGCTTTGAAAAAATGAACATACATGTTTAATTTTTTACAGATTTTTTAAAGATCCTGCC
>SSNS01000097.1:1772204-1807137 GCA_006937985.1 Aphyosemion australe
TTTAAAGGGTGAGTAACACCATGGGCGGAGACTTATTCCAAGCAGACTTCCTGTTAGAAAAATACCTGCAAAATAGGCGTCACCTGGAGGACCGAGGGAGCGGCACTGAGGCAGTGATTGACAGCACCACCATCAACCACCCCACGTGGGCTCTCGGAGTTTCCCAGTCGGAAAAACTAGTCATTTACAAGCGCGTGCGCACTCGCGCGTGTACAGGAGCGCACAAACAAGCAAACCTAGCGCTCAGGAGAACAAGCAGACTCAGAAGCACCAGCAGGTTGGAGGATTTACTGTCCACCGCGATCACCAGAAAAAAAGGGGAGGAGGAGGTTTTTTTTTCAAGGAGGCGAGCGGCTCCGAGCTCTAACGTGTCATATCGGCAGGTGAGTGGTTGCGCCAGGTGGAGGTGCGGCCGACTCAGCTGGAGTCCAGTGCAGCGCAGCCACGTAGTAAGGTAGACAACGTCACCGTGCGCTGCATCTCTACAGCAATCAGCTGGGGCTGATTCTAAATCAGTGTGGAGCAGAGTTTTGACCTGAAGGTGGAGATATAATTATGGTTTTTGCCTGTAATATTACATTTTAAGTAAGTTGCACTAAACTGCCAAAATAATGATTACACATGTCTACAGCACTATTAGATACTCATCTATACAGGTTTTCAGCACAAAAAAGTTGATTTAGGTGTTACTCGTTCTTTAACTCTGATTTAGTGTCAAAAAGCAACTCTTCCGGAGTTGACAATTTAAAGGGGTATTCCACCCAAAATTGAAATTTTGTCTGTTGACATATTTCCCAGAGTTAGGAAAGTGGGGTAAAAGCATTTTGTAACCAGCACAGTAATTCTCCTGATCTGACAGCAGTCCGTCTGCTTTAGCTTAGTTACAAAATGCTTTTCCCCACTTACCTAACTCTGGGAAATATGTCAACAGACAAAATTTCAATTTTGGGTGGAATACCCCTTTAAATTGTCAACTCCAGAAGAGTTGGTTTTACTTTGTTACTAAATGTCACCAAGTCCTGCAGTCTGTGTGATTTTAGGACAATTATTTTTTTTCTATTTTTCCATTTCTATTTTTTATGTGTAATAGAAAAAAAACTTCAAAATTTAACTTTTCAAATATTTTTTATTTTTTTTCTCAGGAGGATTTACACCTGAGAGAATTAATGTGTTTTATTTAAATAGTTCATTTATTCACTGGTTAAAATCCTTGAAGGGAAAATTAATCAAACTAAAATTAATCCACTTTTTAAATAAGCTGTCTATTACTTCTGCAGTCTTATTACCAGACTTATTTTAAAATAAATATTTGGTATTGTTCACTTGTCTTTTCTTTATTTTTAGTTATTTGTGAATCTTTAAAACACTACTCATAATTATTAGATGATAAATGTTTTTACTACATTAACTTGATGAGGCTTCCTTGANTTTAAAGGAACTAGAGGCAGGAAAAAAGAAACGATGCTCACGAGCGACGCGCCCGGCTCTGCGAGTAACTGCAGCCCAGCACGGGAGCGTGCACAGACGGCTATGTTACACAAACACAAAAATACCATTACCTGACCCTCTTCACACGCTCTCACGCCACACCTCCAATATCTCACGCTGAAAAGGCAACTCCCCGCCGCTCTCACGGACAATATTGCGGCGAAGCAATCCACGCTGCAGCCCTGATCACAGCTAATGCTACTACTGTAGCATGATCACAGCTAATGCTACTGCACGCTAGCTCTCTCTGAGTCATCGGTGAGGTCAGATCATTGTCATCATCTCTAAACACAACCTATAATGTTTCTTACCTGCTCACTAGGAAATGAGCCATGGCAGCATCCTTTTTGAGTCCCAGATATAGTTGAAGCAGCCTCCATTCGTCAATCACGTATCCGATATAGATTCAGGTCCCTGCCTGTCTTTTACCATATTTGGTCTTTGACTCACGAGATGCCGCTGAATAAACTTCCTTTGTGCCACGCTTGGTCGTTTACTGGTTGCAGTAGAATCCATTCCCACAGTTCTTCTTTTGGAGTTTGGCGGTTGGCAAGCAACTTAAGGTGCAATAGCGCCACCTACCGATCTGCAGTGTCGAACACATTTTCTTTCTGTTTTGAAGCTGTCGTGAACGCGCAAGCAGTGTCAATTCACGCCACATCCGTAGGGCAGCGCGGGAAATTCGTGACCGAACTGCAGCGCATTTTGCAGCAAACAGCCTGTTCAAGAAAATGGAACGATACATGGGTGGCCTCATTCTTTTAGGTTTATAACGCTTCATCACCCATTAGCTTTGAAAAAATTAACATACATGTTTAATTTTTTACAGATTTTTTAAAGATCCTGCCTCTAGTTCCTTTAAAAGGTTGGTTTGTTCAGTGAGTAAAAGCCGCTGCTCTTGTCCTGCAGGTTTATACGACAGTCCTCCAGGAACAGACGATGCTAAGCTCATAGATATATTTTACCCTGGAGATCAGCAGTCCATCACATATGGCACCAAGTCCAGAGTCGGTATTGGAGGAATGGAAGCCAAGGTCGGCGTGCCAGACGGGATTCCATCACAATAAATGATCAGGAACATTTCGTTTAGGTAATGATGAACTCATGCTCAGTCTATGTTTGAATCAGGTGAAAGCCGCCCTCTGGGCTCTTCAGGGAGGGACCTCTGTCATCATCGCCAACGGCACCGATCCCAAAGTTACGGGCCACGTCATCACCGACATCGTGGATGGAAAAAAAATTGGCACCTTCTTCTCTGAAGTGAAACCAGCAGGTGATGGGTGAAACCACACAAAGAGGATGTTTGGCCCTTTGTGAGGATGTGATTTTATATTTGATACCTCCAGGTCCGACTGTGGAGCAGCAGACGGAGATGGCACGGCACGCTGGCAGGGCTTTGGCCTCGCTGCTGCCTGAGGAGGTACGAGGAAACCAAAAGAACCAGAATTTAATATTTTATTAGTAGTTTTCTAAATGACTCGTCGTCATGATGTGATTTCGTCATATGTGTTTTTAGAGAGGAGAAATCATCTGCTGCCTCGCTGAGCTGCTTACGGAGAAGAAAGACGAGATTCTTAATGCAAACAGGAAAGACATGGAGTTGGCGACAGCAACAGGTAGAACGGGTGAACCCAGTCCACAGCCACATGGTGAAAATACACTCTCATTTAGGAAAACTGAGGGAAAAAAGGCTCAGATCTAATTGTGGTCTTCACTGGGAGGAAAGGTTCTGTTCCCATTAGGGCCGGCCAGAAAGGACCACATTCTGGGTGGTTTCAGGGACCAACCGAGTACCTGAACTGGGGTTTGTACTCTGAAGTGGCCCAGTAGAGTGGCTGGGCGGGACTTGTTGTTAATGCATGCTGATTGGTTGTGACTCAGTAGGAAATGACATCTGCAAACGTCATCAAATAGTTTCTAGTGAAGCAGAATGGAAGGGGAAAAAAGCACTCATGCTGCTATAAAATCGCTGCTTTTTTTAAATCCTAACATTGGAAAATGCGGCGGATATACCCCCGCAACGCCGTACTTTTGGCCGCTTTTTCTCCTGCAGGGCGCAGAAAAAAACACTGCTTCTTCTGATCATTGAACGCCACTTTTAACATCACACAGCTGCTGTCCCCATCCTCTGAATGAATTAAGTTATGGAGTACTTTAACAGAATAAAACTCTTAATGTTATTAATGTCCGTGGACGCTTTTTGGTGCTGATCGGTGCCAAAACGGTCGCAATACGCTAGCAAAGTCCTCAAAGGGCTAATTTTGTATGGAGATGCGGCTGAGAGGACCGAGCCATCATATCTTCCCTGTCACTTTTCCAGAAATTTCCCAGAACTTCTATAGTGGAAACACGGCTTTTGTCACGGATCAGTTTCCATTTCAGCAGATTCTAAATTCTTCAGCTTCTTAATTCTCTTCACTTGTCTCTCTGCAGGTCGCTTGTCCCAGCCTCTGATCAGTCGTCTGAGTCTTTCGACCGCTAAGCTAAACAGCCTGGCCATCGGCCTGCGCCAGCTCGCCGTGTCCTCCAGGAACAGCGTGGGTCGAGTGCTGAGACGGACCAAGGTGGCCAACAACCTGGAGCTGGAACAGATCACTGTCCCCATCGGGGTCCTGCTAGTTATCTTTGAGTCGCGTCCCGATTGTCTCCCTCAGGTCCGACCGTCCTCATGCTCATAATGTGCCACTGATTGTTTTGTCTGATTTATGGAAAATAAAACGTTAGACGTTTGATTTCAGGTGTCGGCTTTAGCTATTGCCAGTGGGAACGCGTTGCTGCTTAAAGGAGGCAGAGAGGCGTCCAACACGAACAAAATCCTACATCAGCTCACCCAGGAAGCACTCTCCATTCATGGGGTGGCGGATGCCATTCAGCTGGTGAGAATGAACGTTTTTATGCTGACTCTTTTTCCTTTGAGCTTTGATGTTGTTTTAGATGCTGTTAGAGTAAAGTCTGTGTTGTCGTAGGTGAGCACACGGGAAGAAGTCGAGGATCTGTGCCGATTAGACAAGTTGATTGACCTGATCATTCCAAGAGGTTCGTCCCAGCTGGTCCGAGACATCCAGAGAGCAGCTAAGGGCATTCCCGTGCTGGGCCACAGCGAGGGCGTCTGTCACATCTACGTAGACAGTGAAGCCAGCGTAGACAAAGCTATCGAAGTCGGTAAGTTCAGGTTTCTCTTAAACTGAAACAAAAAATTCATTTTCTGTGTTATTCTAACCTCGTGCTCTATAAAGTCGTTATTGGCTTACTGGGACGGCCTAAACTGGTAATTAAAAAAGTAAACTTTTTTCATTCTAGTCAAAGACTCCAAATGTGACTACCCTGCAGCCTGCAATGCCATGGAGACCCTCCTGATTCACAGAGATCTGCTGCGGACTCCCATGTTTGACCAGATAATTGACATGCTGAGAACAGAACAAGTAGGAAACGCACGCCGACAGATTCAGACTGAAAGTAGTGAACCGAAATCCAGTTTACTGTGATTCTCCTTTTTGAAATGACATTTGGAACTTAAGGCGGGCGTACACTGTGCGACTTTTTCACTTTTTTGAGCCGATTTTCTCCTCGTGCCAGAATCTACGAGCTCGGGGCGAGTTTTGCGCTGAGCGTCGTGTAGTATACAGGGGGTTACGAGAGGCGATTAACACCACATGACTATCTGCCGATCAGCAATCGTAAGCTCCGACAGATTTTTGGCGTGCTTGATATTTTGCTCGTCCCTCGTGAGGGTATCGCACTGTTGAAGCGGCGCTGCGAGCGTCTGTGACCCAAAAAGTATCAGAACTGCACACGGCGCATGCGCAAACACAGAAGCAGTAGCGTAAATGAAGGAAGTGGAAGCGAAAACAAACCAAAAGGCTAACCCACTTTCAAAATAAAAGCAGCGTTGCTTTGTTTTGATGAAAAATAAACTTTTTTTCTTCAGTTAACAGCGGGAAATGCTGGTAATTTATCGATTTTGACCAAAAGTGGATCAAATATAATACAAATAATATGTTTTCGTTGTTATTTTGTTGTTTAAGGAACAAACCAGACTTTTATTTTTATGTCAGATTGATTTTTTAACCGTAACAACAAGCAGCTTTTGCCATGAAGCAATAGAGTACGCTTCTATTCCAAATTCCGTCCTTGTCCTCCCATACTCAGACCAACGTGTTGCGTCATATATACTTTTTTTTAGCTGCGACGAGTTCATGCCAGACGTACAGTGTGAGCAGTCACGTCGCATCCGAGAACTGGGTCGTACAGTGTGAGCACATGACTCGTGAGATTTGCTCTGCGAGGAACTCGTACAGTTTGAGCTGAAGCTGAACGCTACGAGTGAAAAAGTCGCACAGTGTACGCCCGGCTTTAGATAGATAGATAGATAGATAGATAGATAGATAGATAGATAGATAGATAAGACTTTATTGTCTGTGCCCCAAAGGGGTCACAGAAATTTCCCTTTTGACACACTCATGAGACAAACAAACCATAAAATACAGACCATTAAAAAGTAAAATAAATAAATAAAAAATAAACAATATACTACAATTTAAAACCTACTTCATCTTGTTCAGAACAGATACTGCTGAGGGTACAAAATATTTCTTGTATGCATTCTTCCGCACCAATGGGGTTTTCTACCGCCTGCCTGATGGCAGCAATATAAAGAACGCATAAAGAGGGTGAGAGACATCCTTCACAATCATGGTTGCCTTCCTCAACAGTGCGCGGTTGTGCAGTTCAGACAGTGGAGTTTGAGGTGATTCAATTATTTTGGAAGCCTGGTTGACTACACGACACAGTTTTGTTCTATGTTTGTAGCTGCCCCGTGACGTCCGACAAAGGGAAGGAGAGTCTTGACTGATGCATATCCTTTATTTTCTTTGTTGTGGTAATTTACATCCCAGTCCCAGACTTATGTACATCCATTTGCACCTCGTTTACCACATTGCACCTCATTGCACCGTGAAAACTTTAAACAAGAAACAAGAAATATAATTAACAATAAATACAATAACTCTTATAAATACAATATTCGACAAACGATACAAAACAAGTTCAAGTACCTTACTCCTCTCGCCGCGGGGCACTACCGATTAGACTCCATACGAAAGGCTCAATTCAGCAAGACCACAAGCTAAACCCAGTACATAATTATGTTAAAAAGACCCGTTAACATTCATTCCACAAAGTTCATGTTTGACTTTACTTACTCACGTGGCGGTGTAAACTGCCGCCACACGCCAAGCTGAGCAAAATGCCAACGTCATCATCACATCCGGGTTACCACCCCATATTTATACATTCTGCGTGACGCAGGCATGATACCCCAGCTGGCGGCCTCTACGGACCAATCCGTCTTGACCGGTCATGACACTAATCACACGACCTAGTCGCCATTGGCTTCTGGGAAGCACATCATCAGCAACAATGACAACATCATTTACCTTCACATTGCGACGCAGTTTTTTGATTAGTCGTGTGATTAGTGTCATGACCGGTCAAGACGGATTGGTCCGTAGAGTCAAAATTAAAGTAGGACTCAAACCATCAAAGGTCAAAGAGAACCATGTTTCTATTATCGAAAGACCAGTGCAAAAAGTGGTGGTTCTGCTAGAGAGCTGAAGTTTATGTTGGAAGCTGACTGCCATTTGTCTAGGAAATCCTGTGTATTTGCATTATGCATGATTTGGTGGGAGTGTAAGTGGCCGCCAGCTGGGGTATCATGCCCGCGTCACGCAGAATGTATAAATATGGGGTGGTAACCCGGATGTGATGATGACGTTGGCGTAGAATTCAGTTTCTGGCAGAACAATTTTGGAGCAGGTGGCAGTAGTGTTTCAGAAGAAGAACCAGAAGAAGACGCGCTGGAATCACGTCACGTGACTGGTTGGCTTGTTTGTGGTCGCGCTCTCTCCTCTCAATTGGCGGTTTTCTGTCGCTGCAGGCAGCATTCACGGCTTCAAGTGAGCCATCAGAGTCGCGTTAGTTTATTCAACCCCAAAAGATGTCGTACAAGAGTAAAGTAAAGTGGAGCGAAGCTCGCGTCGAAGAAGAAGAGTTCAGGAGCAGCGGTCCGTCCCGGTGGTCCCACTGTAGGAAGAGAGGAGTTGATGGAAGTTTGCGGAATAACAGTGATGACGATGGTGAAGGAGGAAAGGACCGACGCAGGCATGCCAGTTTCACCACCCTGGAGAGCTCTGGACCAGTATCTAGATGTAGTCGGCCGACTGACGGGGCAGCTATAATGTTTAACGGTTAAAAAGTTGTACCACGCTGAGTAATTAAAAGTGAGAACAGAAGTGATGAGTGATCTGTAAACCAGCGTTTCCTTAGTAGATGGAGGCGCTGCTGTGCCTTCTTACATACAGCATCCACATGCTGCATGAAAGACAAACAGGTATCAGTCTCTGTCCCGAGGAATCTAAAAGTCTGAACCTGCTCCACCAGCTGAAACGGCGGTGATGGAGCCCGTCCTCTGGGGCCACAACACAGCTCCTTAGTTTTTGAGACACTTAGCTCCAGTGAGTTTTCTGCTAATAACTGAACCAGACTCTGGACCTCCTGCTGATATGCTGAGAGGGCACAGACATCATTCATGTGGGCCACCAGGGCCATGTCATCAGCGTATTTATACAGTGTCATTGCTGCACTGCTGCAGGAAACATTGTGTAGACAGATAACTTCACAGATAAAAACATCTGGTGCTCACTTCTTGTCATTTGCTTCTTTCAGGTAAAAGTTCACGCGGGTCCTCGCTTTGCTTCCTATTTAACCTTCAGCCCCTCTGAGGTGAAGTCTCTCCGCACAGAGTATGGTGACCTGGAGTGCTGCATCGAGGTGGTAGACAGCATGCAGGATGCCGTGGACCACATCCACAAATACGGCAGCTCCCACACTGACGTCATCGTCACAGAGAACGAGAATACAGCCGAACAGTTCCTGCAGCAGGTCGACAGCGCCTGTGTGTTCTGGAACGCTAGCTCTCGCTTCGCCGATGGCTATCGCTTCGGCCTGGGTGTGTATTCTGTTGGTTTTATACTTTTTTAATCCACTTGAATCTGCTGCTGGATTCAGAATACAACATTTGACATTTTTAAAAACATCTTTTCAGGAGCTGAGGTTGGCATCAGCACAGCCAGGATACATGCCCGTGGTCCGGTGGGTCTGGAGGGACTTCTCACCACTAAGTGGGTTCTTCGAGGGGAGGGACACACTGTGGCTGATTTCTCTGAACAAGGCAGCATGAAATATCTCCATGAAAACATCCCAGTTCCCCAGGGGACTTTTAATTAGTTGCTGACAAAAGAACAATATCAAGAGGAGTCAACCCAACTGGTGTCAGCCAAGACTTGCTTTAGAGGTTTGTGTCTGCCAGTAGCATTTCCACCTGCTAGTTTCTACTTTATCACCTGTGCTGGAAACTTTAATCCTGAATGACAACCAAATTCCCTTTTCTTTTAATCCTGGTCATTTCAGTTTTATCAGATACAGAACAAACTCCCAATGTCTGTTAAATAACTGAGCAGTAAAGGAATTGTGCTAAAATGTAAAAAGGTGAAACGTGATGCAGACGTGGAAGAAGCGTTTTCCTCTGCCAGATCATTGGACTCATTGGCCCAGTTGACATTTTTCTAATTTATTTTTCTACACGTAAACGCTCCTTTTGTTAATGCAACTGTTACTTGTGCAGGATCAGGCCTAAGATTTGCTTTGCTGTCCTTTCTTTTGCACAGAGATGAATAAATATGATGTACAGTTCTTAAAATATGATTTTTTTTGGTTTATACTTAAAATTGAAAAAAAAAGCAACAACAACCAAAAACAGCAGGATTGTATTGTTTTAGTTTTGCATTTAGGGCAGTGGTGTTCAACCCTGGTGCTCATGACCTCAGTTTCCAGCATTTTAGTCATACCTCTGCACCAGCACACCCAGTTCAGTGGCTCATCAAGCTCTGCAGAAACCTGTTAAACACCCACTGACTAATATCAAGTGCATTGGAGCCTGATTGGAGCAGACACATCAAGGATGGTGGCCCTCGAGGACCAGGATTGGAGATCACTTTTGTAGGTCTGTCTGAAGGTGCCTTTACTGTTTATTAAAAGGAACTCATTCTTAAATATGATTTAATGCTGTATAGAAATGCTGTAGTGTACTACATAACTGTTTGCATATTCTCAATTTAGGGATTCAATGTTTCTACACGGAATTGAGCAGTTCGCCGTTTTGCTTTGAATGCAGTTAACCTATGCAGATATAAGGACTTTCAAAGTTCCCACTTCTCCTGAACGCCGCATTGCAGACGTATTGTCGGTGGGCGGGGTTTCGCTTTCCAGCAGTAATTACCAGGTGGCCTGGGAAACAACTGTCAGCTGTGTGGACAGCGGAGATGGCAGGGAACAAGTCTTACACTATAGTAGAATATTTTGGCGGAGATGACGGCTACCGTTGTGGTTATTGTAAAAACGAAAAAGGCAACTTTTCTAACGGTAAGTTTAGTCAAAAGTAGCAAAGAAACCTCCCTAAATGGGAGTTGTTGCATTTTGTGCTAAAAGTAGCTGCGTGTGTTTTCCTGAATAGTAACCAGGTGTGGGGGGAAAAAGTAAGCTGCAGTTGGTAAAACTGTCAATGTCAGTAAAGTCGCAAGTTGTATTTAAACGTAGAAACATTGTTGAGACTCGTTAGCGTTTGGCTAATGCTACATACTAGCTGGGCTAAGTTTTTAGCTATTAGCATAATGTAGCTTATCTGTAGCAAACATGGTAGCAGTCGGAAAAAATAACAGTTCTCATGCGGTCACACTAGTCCAGATGTAACAGTAATATTTAGGCGCATAATAAAACAACGTATTTTTTTTCGACAAGGTTTTTCTCTAGACTAACCATTGTACCTCACTGTTAGCAGTACGTACGCTTGTTAACATCTTTGCTAGCACCTATGCTAGCCATTTCGGTCGGTCAAGAAAGAAGAGCGTTTTTGCAGGCGCAAATGTTTTATTTAGTCTCTTGGTTCCGTAAAACAGATGATTTGATTGACTTGATTGGTGGTCTCTCGTTCCACGTCCCCTGCTGCCTTGCGGAGATGACATATTATGTATTTATATTTCCGGGGTTTGCGGAAGAAAAACATTTCACCGCAATTTAAATATTGCAGGCAGCATTACTCGAGTTGGATAAAACTGCACATCAGACGTCCAGGGAATAAAACAAAACAAAGGAAGAAGATGGGTTATTTAATGTCATAATATTAATAAACATTGATCTTTAAACCTAGTTTTTATTTTCTTCCATATTTTAATCCCTAATGCTCACTTTCCTAACAAATCTGTGAAATTGCTTTATTTGTATTGAAATTTAAATGAATCAACTTGTGAGGTGTGCAGTAAGTTAGCAAAACAAATATTTTTTAAAACTTGAATCAAACTTTTTGGGCTTTAAAAATTCAAAAGTATTTTCATTTACTTTAAAGTATTAGTGACTTACAGTTTTGATGATGACAAAGAAGAGATAATGAGAGGCTCTGGTAGTTTTTGATCCTCACTTTAAGAACAAGAAGTCATTGAAGGCATGGGAGTTTGTATTTTAAACTGAATGGTGACATTGAGATGAATCAGGATGACTATAATTAGGTTTCAGGCAGGTCCGAATGCAGTCAATGATCAACTGGGCACAGAGTCTGCAGACACAAGCTGTAATCTAATCCAAGAGTGGTAATCTGTTACATCATGTGGACATGGTAGGGTCTAAGAAAGGTCAGACATTACAACATTTGCAGTTATTATACAAGGCAGATTTTTATTTTCTTACATATCCAAGTGAGACGAAAGGTGGTTGGATGGATCTGACCTTTAGTTGGACCCCTGAGATGCTGCCTCTTGTTATTGTTTATTCATTCAGGAGAACACAAGAAAACAAGTCTGTTTATACTGGAAAAACATAGGATTAGCCTGTTTTATTGTAGGCGTTTTAAAGCAGGTGTTGTTTTGGTGCTAGTGTTACTGGTTCAGAGATTTCATCACGTCTACAAAAGAACTGATTCTAACAAAGAACAGCATCTGCTGCCATTGTGTCCTTTATGTTACAGCAGATGCTGATATTGGATAACGTAACCTTGTTTACCTTTATGATGACTACCACCTCACTCTCCTCCATCACGTGTGTCCTGAACCATTTGGCCTCTTTTCTCATATTGGGCGATGGTGGCAGAGGAGTTAAGTGGCCGCCTTGCAATCAGACATTCGCAGGTTCCTGTCCCACTCAATCTATCGCTGTTGTTGTGTCCTTGGGCAAAACACTTAACCCGCCTTGCCTGCTGGTGGTGGTCAGAGGGACCGGTGGCGCCAGTGTACGGCAGGCCCCGCCTCTGTCAGTGCGCCCCAGGGCAGCTGTAGCTACGACGTAGCTCCTCACCAGCGTGTGAATGGGTGGATGACTGATTGTGTTGTGAAGCGCCTTGGGGGGTTTTAGAACCCTAAGAAGGCGCTATACAAATACAGACTATTTACCATTTACCATTAGAGTTTGAAAACTGTTGCGGTGTAGGGCTGGGTGATATGGACCAAAACTTAAATTTATTTTTTGAGCTGAATGTATATATCAATATTTTTATTCACGTAAAGTATAAAAAATATAATCTATGTAAAATGGATACTAATGCATAAGGCTACAAGGGGTAGATTTTATCATATTTTTAGAAAATCTTTTGTTTACAGCATTTTTTTTTTTACTTTGGCACAGTGCTGTGTATATGTATATGTTAGACTTACTTGTACATGTGAAATGTTGCCATACATTCCTGTAAGATGCTGGAAAATCTTAAACTGGCATTGATTGCTTGAAAAGTCCTTAAATGTGTTTGAAAGCTCTAAGAATGACTTGTTGGCTCTCTCCCTGGTTTGGACTCCAATTCTGAACAGAAACATGTTATTATGCACTGCCCAAATAAAAGGTCACACACTCTAATATCTCATTGGACCGCCTTTAACTTTGATTACAGCACACATTTACTGTTGCATTGTTTCAATAAGCTTCTGCTTTGTCATCTTGGAATATGCCCGTGCCATCAGGGAAGATGGAATAACCTGGTCATTCAGTAGATTCAGGTAGTCAGCTGACCTCATTGGAGCACATCCTGTTGCTGAACCTAGACCTGACCAACTGCAGCAACCCCAGATCATAGCCCCGCCCCCACAGGCTTGTACAGTAGGCACTAGGCATGATGGCTGCATCACTTCATCTGCCTCTCTTCTTACCCTGATGCACCCATCACTCTGGAACAGGGTCCATCTGGACTCAGTTTTTAATAATGCGTTGGATGGTTCTGAACCCAGTTTTAGTGGTTTCTGCATCTCCTTAGATGTTTCCTCTGCTTGATGCATGCCAATGATGTGACCCTTCTCACACAGACTAACAACTTTTCCACAACCACCAGATGTGTCTTTCCACACGGTTGTTGAAGAAATGGGAAGCAGCTCATTGCACCAGTTGGGTTAAATACTTGTTGAAAGATAATCACTAATGACATTAAAATAATTCATGTTATTAATGTTATTGTGATCACAGCATGTGGAAAACAAAAGGTTAAAATCATTCTAACAGCTCTTTTATGTCTCTGCCAGTTTGACGAGGATAACTTGAGTCCCACTCACTGATTCAGTTTGCTAGTTGTCCTTTGTGCTGTAGAGACTCACAAACTGGTGTGTGTCCTTCTTGGGGTTTAATGGGAGGTCAGGACTGGAGAGGAGGAGCTCAGCCCCTCATTCTGGGAACAACCATCTGCTGTAGCTACAATAATAGCTGTGTATGTTTCCATTGGGGCCTTTAATATGGGAAATTGGACCTTAAGGGATTATGTCATTTGAAGCAGGAACAAACAGCCTTTAGCAGCTTCATGAACTCTGATTTTAAATATAAGAGCCAAGCTCATTCAGAACATCTTTCTGCCTTCTTCTAAGATATAAGAATCCTTTTATTACCACTCTGTTGTTCCTGAATCACAGTTTTCCACTTTTAAAAACAAATATTTAATTATATTGTCTGTTTGAAAGATTGAAGATATTTGTTTTAAATATTTCATGAAAGTTGTTTTTTTTACAGGTATGTGGTCTCATGCTATGACCGTACAAGATTACCAGGATCTAATTGATCGAGGATGGCGACGGTGAGTTTTCTACAAAATACGAATAAAAAAAATGTTTTCATTAAAAAAAAAAAACACTTTTGCACAACTTCCCCGTTTATGGTCATATTTCTGCTATTTATAATGCTTTGTCTCTTTTTTGTGTCTTATTCATAGACATTTATTCAGATTCACTTATTGGCATTCAGCAGATTTATGGACTAATTCCATATTCTTCAGTACATTTGGCCCAGCTAAAATATGTACGAATGACCCCAACCCTTAAAGAGTTCCTTCACTGAGAAACCATTTTTTATTTAATATTTTTTAAAATAATCAGTCACTCTGAGTGTTTCATGCAGGCTGAACATGTAAATAGTCTCCTCCACCTATCTCCTGCATTAGCTTCTGATAGAAAATAGACTCTAGGTGAAACTCTAGGATTAGAAAATCCTGACAGATCTGCGTCACACTGTCACTGAACATTCATGGACTCACCCATCTTGACTCACGACGGGGAAGGCTGTTGTTGGTTTAGCGTCCAGGAAACAGCAGAGAACGTCTGGGCTAGTAGAAGCTAACCGTTAGCATTAGCAACTCCACCACACAGCAGAACTCCTCCAGGCTTGTGTTATTGGTGGAGATAAAACATCAACGTTGCAGAGCAAACAGAGTCAGTGGTAGAGTTGTGTTGCTGTTAGCCAATCAGAGGAGAGATGTCCACATATCAGGAAATAAGACTATAAATCCTGTCGTCTGAAGCTACTTTCTCCTCCAGCTGAATTCTCTGTGCTGAAACAGGTGCACCAGACCTTTTTTTTCCTCAGAGTACGACTGATGAGGCATTCATTCATACTAGAGGCCACCTCAAATCTGAGTGAAGGACCTCTTTAACCTACCTTACTGAATATGAAGTTTCCTCGAGCTCCAAGCCCAACTCACAAACCCCTTAAAGCAACCCAGAGTCCAAAAGATCTGTTTGTAATGTTCCAAACACCCTCAGGTGATGTTTGGCCACATTTCTGTTGAGGCTTATCAGTGAATATCTAGAATAAACAACAATGTCCCTGGCTCTGATTTCCATATTTCCCAATCACTAATCTGACCTAGTCTCTTGGTTTCACTCGGGCCCTGCTCACTAACTTATGGACCTCAGAAAATGAATAATCATTAACATGAAATGATGCATTTGACAATAAACTTTTGTTTTTCTTAAACAGAAGTGGTAAATATGTTTACAAGCCCACGCTGAAGAAGACCTGCTGTCCACAGTATACCATCAGGTGGTTGTTTTTACTCATCTGTTTCTTCTGCTGTGATTGAAATACCTGGATTGCTTTGACCTACTGCCCTTTTACATATCTGCCATCACAACTTTCTCCTTGTTTCAACCGTTTCTCTGCTTTTCTCTTCCGTAAGATGTCATGCACAGAAGTTTCAGCCTTCCAAATCCCACAAGAAAGTCCTGAAGAAGATGAGCAAGTTTATTTCCCAAGGGGAATTGCCCATTGGACAGGAAGACGGTGAGGAGATTTAACTAAGTGCAGAATGCAATATTATGTTACATTTAGACACAGACTGGTAACAGGATCAGCCCTGTGGCTGTTTGTGTTTACAGAGGAGCCAATGGACTCTGTGTGGAGTGACGCTGGTCCACGGGAACCCACTAAAGCCTGCCAGTCAGATGTGACATGTGCTGATATCACAGATATTCACCAGGAAGCACCAACGTGTCCTGCTGTAGAAGTTCAGAAGGAATTAGGAGACTCTTCAGCTTCAAGCTCGGAGAGCTCACGGAAGGATCTGGCGTCTCTACCTAAACCAGGTAATGAAAAAGTACCGACTGCCTTTTAAATAACAATCAGTTTTGTCATTGATCGTTTACATTAAAGTGGTCCTAGAATTTCAAACCACATTTACGTTGTTGTTAGAAAAGCAGCTTGGGATGTACCAAAAGGTCTGTGCCGTCTCCGGCCTGATTTAGTAATGTTGTAATGGCTTAGAAAAAACCGTTTGTTCTGGGAAAAGCTGGTTAACACGTCATAAGCAAGACACACCCCCTTTAATGAGCATGTCCCAACCCACTTCAACATCAACAGTATATAAATGTTGGTGGTAGTGATGCTAACCGCAGAACAACGCTAGCTAACGTCCTTGTTGGATGAGAGGAAACAACAAAGAAGAATGTCGGCGGTCATGTGTAACATTCCAGGATGTTCTGTAATACCCAGACTCTGAGTGAATACCTGATGGATGCATAGCTTTAGTTGTGAGTAATCTGGATACTGTACACGGAGTTACTAGCTTAAGGCAGCATCGTAGAGCCATCAGGGTGAACCGGCCAATCAGCACGCAGCTCATTTAATATTCATGTCATGGCCGAGTGGGCCGGGCAAACCAGTCTTTCTGTTTTAGGGTTTTCCCCTGAGTCTACCGGAATAAAAGTCGCTTACCCCTCCTTTCCACCAGACGCGGCGTGTAACGTAATAGAGGCGTTCTACCCGCGATCTCCCTTCCAACCGGCAGCGTTTCACAAGCGAAAGCGTTCCACACAGCTGGTCCCACGAGGTTACAAAATCATGGGAGAATTGCAACTCCACACCTGATTTCTGAAGTTCACACAGTAACATGCAAGGAGAATGTATCCAAAAATGTTTCCAAAAAGGTCTGGTTTATTTTCTGTTTCGTTTACCTCGGCTAACGAGGTTTCACAGGAAATGACGTACGTTTTTTACGAGGTTAAGCAACTGAAAATCTGAACGTGACTTTGATTTTGAAAATTTGCAGATGTTTTACTCTGCTTTTGTGTTTGATCTCCTGTCTGACCTGATCTAAACTGCAGAGTTTGACATGATCTGGAAGCGTAGCGCATAGAAAATAGACTTGAAATGTAAGCAACGCGTCCTTATGCTTCTGGCACGCGTCCAAAATGTGACAGAAAGGAACCCGCCCACTATGACAGCAGCTAATTGCGTTTCGCGCCACTTTTCGCGTCTGGTGGAAAGGATGGGTTAGAGCCACAACTGTTGCAGGACCTTTTGAAACGTTTTTAGAATTCTGAGATTAAAATCAGAAATCTATATTTTTTTAATCTTCTGTAAATATGAGAGATTTGTTGAAATAAAAAACACAATTTTGTTTCTACTGTTAGGTTTTTATTTTATCTATATATTTTTAGATTTAAAACTATTACTGGTATTTTTTATCACTAATCTGTTGTAGAAATTCAATACAATTATTCCATGAAAATCTTCGGTACGTTCATTCTGTGTATGTTTAATTTAATCCTTTAACTTTTCGTTCGTTTTAAAACACAGATAGGAGATCTTTTTCCTTTTTATGCTGACGTTTCGACCATCACCGTGGCCTTCTTCTGAGCTAGGCAGCCTAGGTAAAAAGATCTATCTGTGTTTGAAAAAGAACGAAAAGTTAAAGGATTATTCCATGAAAAGAACTGGATATAGACTTTTAAATATATCTATATTTAGAAACATGAGTAAGTTTTTCATTTTTAGTGTTCTAGACCCGTGGTTCTCGACTTTTGTTCCACGAGGAGCCCCCCATCAAGTGATCAATTACTAACTTTATACAGCCACACAGAGTTATAACTCTCATGCAGAGTCTTGATTATACTGTTGGGTGTGTTATTGGGATTTTACAAATGTGTTTGTAACCTCACAACCTCAGCACAGACAAAATTGTGGGGACCCCAGGAAATCTTGTGGGGACCCCCTAGGGAGGTCACGGACTCCAGATTGGGAACCAGTGCTCTAGACTTGTTGCTGATTTCAACATAAACTCCATTTCTTGCCAGGAGGTGTCACTGTCCACCCATGAAAGACTCCTCCAGGCAGCAGCCTGTAGAAATAGTTCAGTGGTGCTTCTCTTTTTTTAGGTCTATGTCTGGTTTGGACTTGTCTTTCAGTTTGTTGTCTTCACTGTCCAGCACAGGATGTCCTCACTGCCAGATTGCTGTAATTTATTAATAACACACACACACACACACACACACACACACACACACACACACACACACACACACACAGAGAGAGATAATAAACTCTCATTAATCACAGGAAGCAGAGATTCTCACAAGTGTCTTTGTTTCAGGCCTTTTTCTGTCCAAACATCTCAAAAGATCAACACCCATTAATTAAAATCCCAGGAGAACGAGAGCTCGGCGCTGGCGGGAATCGACCCAGTGTGGTTCTACTGAGCCGGCGTCAGCGCCACAGCTCTCTGAGTTACGGCGTCAGAGTAACAAGCCTTTTCAGCAAAGCGGAAGCAGGAGGATTTACTATCACCCCCGCCCCTCCATTTACCTCCAACTGAAAACACCTGGCCATATATTCCCTCTGTTTTTATGACTGGAGGCTTTATAACTCTGGGGAGGCTCCAGCTTGAGAAAACACGACTCCCCGTACCTTCAGCGCAGTCGCCACAGAACAAGTCGATACAGAACGGAAGTGGAACCTGGTTTAATTACAGTATTTTTACAGAAATAGCCCACCTCACAGATTCAACGCACACATCGTCTGACATCATCTGTAGATCAGGATTTCATGAACGCTCACACATGGCTGCTTCCTGCTGCCACAGAAAACAAACCGGGACTTTTTACATATTTACACTAAAACGTTCTTTGACAGAAGAGGGTGAATGTCCTGAACTTTCTGGAACTGCTGGAGTGTGATCATCTGTCTTCAACAGGAAGTCATCTGTTAGACTTGATCCTCACTAGTGGTGCACGCTGTCCTGAGGGGGAAGTGTACGGTTTCTATCGAAGTGTGTGTTTATCATTCTGAAGAGTCCATCTTTAAGTAGAAAATCAAAGACCTTTGTGAGTAAATCCTAAAGGCTGCCAGTGCTTGTTGGCCAGGACCGTGGTTCCAGACTTCCCCCTCTTCCTTGTGACGTAGTCGAGAGGAGAAAGTTAGTCAGCGAGCTGATGGTGGCAGCTGGCAGTAGTGCAAGCAGGAAACAGCTATCACTTCCTTATTGCTCCAAACAGGATGTGGGGGTGTAAACTGTTGACATAGGATGCCCGGAGACCTGGAGGGCTTGGCAGGAGCTCAAGAAGTTGTGGGGAGGAGGAGAATGAGGAGTGAGGGAGGGGAGGGGGAGTCACAGGGAGAAACAGAGATTTGGTTGTTTCAGAAAATGCTCATGCTAGTTTATCTGAATCAAACAGAACAATCTCAGATAGATCTACACATTTTTATTTACATCTTTTTATTTACAGAAAACACAAATGTTCTGTATATTATTGCTGTTTCTTCGTTATAGATGTGCGCTAGCTAGCTAGCTGCAAACAGTTTGGGTCATCTTCATTCACTTTAAGGCATGTAGGTAAAGATGAAAAGACTCAGATTTAATGATCATAACTAAAGATTCAGGTTCTGAATCAAAGATTCAAGCTGGAGAACAGGGTTACAGTAAGTAAGTATTTTGATTTCGGGGACCTGCGCCTGCTGATGACATCACACTACGGCAACGCCACCTGGACAAAATACATTGTGCCTCATTTTTTTACCCGGCTATGCGCTAAAATTAATATTAGACTCTACCATTAGAAACGCTCTAAAAATTATTGTAACAGCCTCGCCGCCATATTGGATGGGTCCCTCTCTCCAAACCCAACTGGAGTCGATGCAGAATGAGCAACTATGCCGGTTTTTGTGCAGCCTACGGTTGCAACAACCGGCGTACTATTGAAAACGGATCACGTGGTATTACTATTTTAGCCTACCTGATGGGATTTTATGTTTTAATTTTAAATTATTCTGTTTAATTATATTTATATTTTAACTATCATGCCATACCACATGTCTGATTTTGTGAAAAAGCATAATAAGTGTTTTTTAGTTGGGTAAGAACCTTCCTCACTAGAAATAAATGCACTGGGGTCAAATGGAGACCCTTCCAAGATGGCGGCCAGCCACTACGGCATCTCCAATAGGCAGCGGCGGTCCACGGGGCATCTACATATATATGTCTGTGCACTCATATATGTGCAAATCATCACAATTAAGGTGCTGGAAAATCTTAAACTCACCTTGAAACTGCCTGAAAGGTGCTTGAATTTGGAAAATAAATGAGAGCGTTGCTCACCTGCCGCTTTTGCAGCCCTGCTTCTTTTTTTTTTAAATACATATGTGAGTTTGATCTTCCTGAAGCAAAAGCCCGTGAAAGTTTTTTCCCCTCTTCTGTTTCCATCTTTGGGTTCCAGGGAAGGGAGCAGATCCAAACCGGCCACCGTGTAGGAAGGCCAAAGACTTGAGGAAGGAGCGACGACTTCAAAAGGATCAGATTAGACAACATGCTGATGCTCCAAAACCCAATCCCACCCAAAGCAACCAACCCAAATCATTAGAGGACTTCATCACTGAGTCTTTGGGAGATAACGCCTCTCATCAGCTTGAGGTGAGCAGAAATCATGAAGTTGCTGCTTTTCTCATCTCTTCTTTGGTGATTTGGAACACTAATCTGTCATTAGGAAGTAGTTTTTTTGGTTTAACCGTCACTCATCGCGCTGCTCGTCAGGAGTTAGCTGAGCTCTCCACAGCTGCAGTGACTTCACTATGATCAGAGCTGACCAAAGCAGAGTGGAAAGAAAAACACAGTTTGAATCGAACCAAATGACAGTTGCACCACATTAACTGATGACCCTTTTGATGAAAGCGAAACCACTAAGCTCAGCTGTTATGAAAGGACGTAGAATGGAACGGTTGGAAGGAAGACAAAGATGCAGAAAGATCCTTGGGAAAAGCTTTGAGCTGAGGTTGGTAGCACGTCATTCCTGGGTTTTGAGCAGAATTTTAGCTATCAGGAGGCAAACCAGTTCATCTCTGGTCTCTGTCCGCCTAACCCTAACCCGAACTCCTCTGCCAGTTATCTTGATTTTTAGAAATAATTAGCATAGCTAATCTGGTTTCCTCCCACATACCAAAAACATGCATGTTAGGTTGATTGGCATTCCTAAGTTGTCCCTATGTGTGAGTGAGCTTGTCCTCTGGCCCAGTCATGGCTGGAGATGGACCCCAGCTCCCCGCGACCCTACTCAGGTTTAAGCCAGGATTTCACTGAGCTGTGAAAAGTTGCCATAAAATCAACTTTTCCGTTGGAATCGCTGGTTTGGTACGTACAACAGTTGTCATGTGGGGCTTCTGATGTCATCTCAAAAAAGTGATATTCTGTGATTTAGTCACAAAGTTGCTTAATTATGTCTCGATTCGTTCAGTTTAGTGGTTCATATTGACTGATAAGATTAGTTAGTTATTAGTAAAACAGAAAAGTACATTTTCATTATGAAATAGATTTATTTAGAATGATACGTTATTGATGAAGGAATAAAAACCTTCTGCGACTAAAGGGACGTTTATTCTCCATTGTTTGGTTTTATGGTAGACTTACTTTTGCTTCATTTAAGATTCTTTTCATGGGTTCGTTTTCTTTCCTGTTAATTGCGGTCGTGTCTAAAATAAGAGATCCTTTTGGAAGCTAAAGAGGAAAACTGCAGGTCTGAGGAGGTGAATGTTCAGCTGGGTGGTGATTTTCCACCACTAGGGGTCAGTATAATAACGTTACTGAGCTCTGATGCTCAGCAGGAAGCTGGAACTGGCCACCTTCTGTGCAATATCCTCAAAAGTGTATCTGACTTTCTCATGAATGTTAAAAAAAGAAAGTAAAAATTGGGAATTAATTAGTTAAACTTAGTTTCTTCTGAGAATGGAAAATTCTATTTAAGTTAACTAGACGTCTCCAAATCGGGGTCAAAGTTTCAAAAAGGACAAAAGTTTAGATTTGGATTCTCTGGTTCTTTAGGAGTGTTTTGGTTTGACTAAAGGATGAAGTGTTCATATGAGAGAGAGGCCGTATTTAAATCCAAGTCAAACAAACCTCAGGTTCAGTTCTGGATCCCGCTCTTCCGCTGGATTCATAAGCCCCCGCCCCCGAGGCCAACCAAAGCTTCCAACTGAAGAGGCGTCTAATTAAAAGTGGAGCGGCAGGATGAGAGTCTGATTTCTCAGCCTGTGTCACATTAGTAACACCCAGATGACTTTTCCTGATTCTCTCCATTCATTCTTAATTATGGCGTTGCACCAATCGCAAAAGAAATGGAATTCAGCCTCTTTTCAGCATTTAGGACAGTTTATGGTTTCTGCTTGATGTCGAGGGCAGGGTGACCCCAGATTTAATCACCTGTACCTCCAGGTCAGGCGGAGGGTTCATAAAGAAGAGCAACAAGAATCATTAAAACTGTCTAAATTAAATATTGGTTTAAAGCGCTGCTACATAACAACTCTGCTCTTGGACAACATGGTGAAGTCACTGAAATGAGCTCAAACAGCTGAAAGCAGAAGTTTTAGGCAGATGGGAGCAAATGCTGTAAAGAAATGTTGCTTTCATAAATATAAATTAAATCGTTTTCATACGTGGGTGGAACAGTGAGGTCGTAGAAGATAGTTTGGTTAGACTGAACGCAGCAATAAAACAAAGGTTTCGAGGTTTCAGCGTGGAGGTCCGTGGCGGCTGTGGTCAACCCAGCAGATGAAAGGCACATCAGGCTTTCCTCCCTTTCAGAGTCAGAAGCTGTCCATCATCTGAGCCTTGGCAGAAGTCTGGCCAGAAGTGGTCGTCATATAGGAAATGTGGCCAAAAAGCCATTTCTCCAACATGGAAACAAAGCCAACTTACTCGGCGTTGCATAATAGCATCAGGAACCGAGGTGGCAGCAGGTGTTCTGGGTTGATGAGTTCAAAATGAAGTATTTGGCTGCAGCCGAAGGAAATTTGTTGACCAGAAGGCTGTAAAGTAGAACGATAATGACGGTCTGCAGGCAGCAGTGGAGCATGGTGAAGCTTTGGTGTTTAATAGTCTCCTCAAAGGAGATGCCACCAGAGGGACGAGATTCATTCTGTAGAAGAACTTGAAACATGCAGGGTCCAGAAGAAACATCTTCTGGGTCAATTAGTAGAGATGTCATGGATCCCGTATCCCTACATCAGAGTGTCTGTGATTACATGAAATAATGGAACATCCTCATAAGATCTGTGGTTAGATCTCTAAAGCCAGGCGTACACTGTGCGACTTTTTCACTTTTTTGAGTCGATTTTCTCCTCGTGCGAGAATGTACGAGATCGGGGCGAGTTTTGCGCTGAGCGTCGTGTAGTTTACAGGGGGTTACGAGAGGCGATTAGCACCACATGACCAGCTGCCGATCAGCAGTCGTAAGCTCGCACGGATTTTTGGCGTGTTTGATATTTTGCTCGTCCCTCGTGAGGGTATCGCACTGTTTTACATCTGGCCTGGCCTGGTCCTGTCTTGGTAGCGTCGGCCCACCCCCGTTCGCACAGGTTTTCTTCACACAGCCTTCTCAGGAACGCGGATGTCTCCGAGCGTGGGGGTGGGGAAAAGACATGCGAAGTCTGTGATGTTCTCCTTAAGTTAGTAAACAAAGGCGGTCGTGAGCAGTGTTGCTTTTGGAGACTCTGATATGAAGCACACTGCTTCCTACTATCGCTCTGTGTGCTCCTCGCAGCAGTCTGTCCTCGTGTTTCTGCGGCTGGAGCGGTGGTTCCGAGCTGCAGTCAGAGTAGATGTGTACCCTACGACATCCAGACTGATAATGGATCGAGCATGCGGGAAACCGTTGCTGGTTGATTCTACCTGCCAATCAGAGGCTTCCTCTAGAGGTAGGCGTGAACTTCAGCTGGCCAATCAGTTGGTAGTGGGTGTGTTGTGTCGGCTTTGCATGAAACGGATCGCCAGAGAGCAGGTTTAAATAAAATGGTCGGCTGACCCCAGAAAACACACAGATTACCCAGATGTGAACACAATTAACCTACCAGGGCTGGGCCGTGCAGACCCAGATGTGAACGCGCCATATAAGAACTGACGCTGGTTTGAAGATGAAATGATTTGATCCAGATTTGTTTTCTGCTTTTTGGTTAAAAAATGTAAAAATGGTGAAAGCATTCTTACAGCATAGTCATCCCACACCTGCCTAACGCTTTTGCACAACAATACTTCATGGTTATATTTTCTCCTATAAATGAAACTTGCTGCGTTAATGTGATTTTTGAATTTGTAGGTTTTATTTATGTAGTTCCATCTCTCTGTTTTTTCACACTCTTCCTTCATTCTCTTTTTTATTATAATATTCACTACTTGTTACTTTGATTTTGACATTAACTCTTTATCTGCCCATATTCTTTTTGAAGGTGAGGCTAGTGCGCTCCAATCCCCCTAGCCCGCAGTTCAAAGCCTCTTTCGACGCCTCCTACCAGGTGTACAAACTCTACCAGATGGCCATTCACAAGGATCCTCCTCACAAACCCTCCGAGAGCCAGGTCAGAGGGTGGGGGTCAGAGGTCAACTCTCTTCTAACCAGAGAGGGCCGACAATTCTGGGTGCTTTTGGTTCCTTCAAAGGCTTTTTGTCTTTCTCTAAAGAAAAAAGAAAAATGCTTTGATAATTTTAGGATTAAAAGGAGTTCAGTTTCGTTTTCTCTAAATAGCTTAGCTTTTTCATTTTTTTTCCAACTTTTTAAACAAAAAGTTCAAAAATTCTGGTCTCTTGTATATAAAAATAGATTCAATTTAAGTGATTTTTTTGGCTTAAGCTTAACATTCCAACGTGACAAGCATGTTGGAATGAAATTATTTGTATAAATGTGAGCTGAAACTGAAGGAAAAATGTTTCCGTGCAGCAGGGTTGAGAACGGTGTCTTGAGTGTGAGGAGGCCGTTTGTCAGGTGAACCCTCTCGTGTTGTGTCCATCAGCATCATTCTTCCAATTATCCTGCGTATCCCAACTGGAATTTCATCCACATTATGTAGTGAGTCAGTGAGATGTTGTTTATTTTTTTGTGTCAGCGTAAAATATTGTTAAACGTATTTCTAAAAATAATCCGTGGCTGAGTTAATCTAGTTTACACGAGTACTCGGGAATTAGCTAACCTCTCCGAGCAACCTGTGGTGAAAACTGGGAAGTGCACTAGCCTCATCCTCAAGTTTTTCACCAGTCTCCTAGAACCTGAGTTTCCCTGTTGTTTTCTTTGTGTGAGACTTTCCTGCTGCTTTCAGCTTCCATTTAGGACCGGGAGACTGATGCGCTTGTTTTCCTTAATTCTCATTTTTAAATCAAGTCTCTAACCGACCACGGCCGTCGTAATCCTTGTCGATCTTTATAATCACCCTCCCACATCCTCTCCTCCACACCTTGTGCTTGAAGGTGAGGTTAGTGCCCGTGAACTTTGAGGACCCTCAGTTCGCAGCGTCCTACGAGCAGTCGGCGGCGCTGTACGCCCGCTACCAGATGGCCATTCATGGCGATGACCCCAGCGAATGTAGTAAGAGTGAGGTACGGCATGGTTCTTATTCTACACATGTGTACTTTATTAGCTTAATGACTTATTTGTTTTGGTCACATTTGGCTACTTGGCCTGTTTGTATCATGATGTGAACATTTGGGCCGATAACTGATATTTACAGATATTATAATTCTCTACATTTTATCAACACTCAGACATGTAGCATGAGTGTGCTAGCTACAGCACACTATATAGCGATAGTCATTTAACATTCAAACTATTTAGAAAAGGAGAGAGAGCAAATGAAGTAAAGATAGGTCTGGGCGATATGGCCTAAAATCAATATCATGGTATATTGAGGAGTTCACCTCGATAACGATAACTGGAAAACATGGATGGAGCTGTCACCTGTATTACGTTGAGTCACGTCATGTGACTCGAGGTGGTACGGCCTCTTAAAGGGACATGAACGTCGCCAACCTACACATCTTTTGATTTTTTTATTATCGAATTTATTGACATGGGAAAAACGATATCAATAAAAGTCAGAAATTTAACAATAACGATACATTTTCGATTTATCGTCCAGCTCTATTGTAATGCCGTTTGTTTTTTTAACCGCGGCATAAATATTTGATTCTAAAGCTGCTCCAAAGACATTAAAAGCTAAAATGTGGACCCATTATGGATTTTATCAATTAAAGGGAAGGCAGGAATTGGACCTGTCCTATAGGTTTTTAGTATTTTTTAAGATTCTGTTGGCATCTGCAGAGCTTGTTTCTCCCACAGCCTGAGATGTGACAGATTTTTTTTACTTTGTTAAATCTTATTAAATGTTTTGCTCTTTTACATTGTCCTAAGGACTGTTGTGATTAAAGAGCTTTTTGGGGGATGGCATGCTGTCAGACCAATTTTGATAAAAAAAATACTAATATTTGACATCTTCTATTCATTGATGAAAAGAAACCCATATGAAATGATCATGATGCATCGAGATATTGAATCGAATTGAATCGCTGACATGATAATCGTAATTGAATTGAATCATGAGACTAGTGAAGACTCGCATCTCTATGAAACTTGTATTCAAACTGCAGCATGAAAATAAACGTAAGTCGTTAATATCAGTTTTCCTTCTCAAACCAATTTCGATATGTTAACAAACATCGGCTGATACCAACATTGATGCCGACATCGGCCCAATTCCAATACTCGCACTTCCACTCTTGCACCCTTCAGTTGCTCGTTCCTGGCCAGGGGTGCGAGTGCGTAGGGTGTCCCAATTATCAAGTGCGGAAGGTGACCACGCCCCTTTTGCACACTTAATCCGCACTTCGCCCAAGTCCGCATCGATTTGGACTTCGGGCAAGGGTGTTACCCACAATCCATTGCTGCGTGGGAATATTGAGTAGAAGGCGGAGCAAATGCTCAAGAGCCTTTTTTGAAAATATATATTTTCAAATGAAAGAAATAAATTTTAAGATGATATTTATTCATGCTTGAGACACTTGTGTACTACGCACTCGAAGCCTTACTGCTCACCTCCTCTAAGTGCACTTCACAGAAAGGTGTAGGGCGCAGTGCAAGTATTGGGATTGGGCCAATACGTGCATTCCCAGTTCATCCAGTTTAGTTCCAGGTGTGAAATTTAAAGCAACAAATCAGTTATAGAAGAAGCAAAATATTGTAAATGACCCAACATGTATAGCTGCTTTTATTCCTTCACTTTATGCATATGAAACATTTATATAGTCTAGTCAGGATACAGGAATCCTGGACAGCCTGAGAGGGCTTTTTGTCCCTCTGGGCTGGAAAAACAGCCTCCTCCAAACTCCTGCCAGCAGGCTGCAGTAAATTTACTAAACCTTCTAGCTTGTAAAAGTAAGGTAATTATTAAATAATGGAAGCTGTCAGATTGGGCAGACTGTGGCAGATTTTTTCCTGGTGCCATAATGCCAGCGCTTTTAAAGGTGTGTGTGTGTGTGTGTGTGTGCGTGTGGTTTCAGCTCGAGGTAATAACTATACAGTAATAGGATAGTTTAGGAGTGACATCTAAAATATATATATATGTAATTTAAAGGTGTGGAACTGCACTAACTGTGCTGTTTGTTGAGTCTTTGGAAAGAAAATTTCTTTTTATTGTTTAATTTGTTTTCCGTGTTGGATTCTTAGTGAATGTAGCGTTGTGTAAAGGCTCAGGGTGAACTAAGGTTGTGCTAATTACTCTTAAAGGCAAGCCTGCTTATTGGCTTCAAAATCTCTGCAGTAGCAGCAATTTTCAAAAGAACTACACCATCGTGTGTGTGACGAGTCTGACAGCTTTCATTATGTGATGAAGATGGACAACAGCTCAGTTTTCTAATTTAAACGTGTAGATAAAAGGCAGTTGGCCAAGGTGTTGCACAGATGACATTAACTAAAAAAAAAAGAAAATAAAATGGTTGAAAGGATTAAAAAAGGTAAAATTCAATAGAACTTCATAATGATTGGAAAACATTTAAATGATGGGAAAATGTCTCGTGCTTTAGGAAGAGCTTTTATAATGTTAGAACCAATGGACAGATTTTAATTGAACTCAGAAGTTTCATGAAAACTGAATGTATTTCTAGAACCAATCAACTTTGTTTTTATGGCTGCTAAAGCTTCCATAGGTTGCAAACAAACGTGGCTCTAATCCAGTCTGGTTTTCAGATGTTTAGCTAAATTTGGCGTTTTAAAAGCTGACTTTTATCTTCAACCCCTCTACACACATAAGCTGTCTGCCACAGCCAACCGGCCTCAGAAAATATAAAAAAAGGTTATAACTCTGAAATTTTCAGATATCAAGCTCAAATGTGTTTGTAGCTGAGAGTCATTTAGAAGAGATCCTGCTTGAAAAACTAGGACCTTTATGCACATCTGTGACTCCAGTTATCAGCATAAATACTTTTGGTTTAATACTTTAGTGTGAAACAAATGTTTGTCCCTTTCACGTTGGTATTTGTCATGAGGAAAAGAGTCGGTGGCCCTGAAGATGCAACAAAATACAAAAGCTGCAATGGAAATAGTAGCAGAAGCTCAGGAGGTAGAGCAGGTTGTCCAGTAACCGGAGGGTTGCAGAATCGGTCCCAGACCGGTGGTGCCGGTGCTCGGCAGCCTGGCCTGTCAGCGGTCAACCAGAACTTAGGCTTAAACAGAAGTTTTGCACGTAGCTTAATTACGATAAATTGTAAGTAAATGAAAGACGACAGCGTTTGGGAACATCAGACTTGTTGTGAGCCCAGTGACCCGGTCCTGAAAGCTGTTATGTTATGCTTTATTATAATATTTACTTTTACTTCCTTTTTAATTATAGTTTTCATGTTATTATTTTGTGGCTTTTGTTTTGTGTTGAACCTTCTGGGCCACCGTAAAGAGTAAATGCAGATATTTACCATTCCTAATTGGTTTGTCTGAATCAATTTTAGAAAAAAAATAAATTTGTTCCCTAATTGTTTCCGACTCGTTGTTGTTTACCAGTTGTTACCTTTACATGAAGCTTTTGCAAACATAAGAACTGGACCGTTTCTTCTCTATTGAGCTCTAAACTAAGTCCTAATTAACTCATGTGACACTGAAAGCTCCTTTTATTTTTTATAGAATTAATAAAGTAAAGAGCTACACATTGTTCATGTTTTGGTGGCAAGTGTGGTGCCTACTGCTTCTGATGAAGTTTAATTAATCCATTAAGGTATTACCTTGGGACAGAATCTGGACTACTCAGCCTGGTTCTGAGCCATACAATAAGAAAAATTGTGTGTGCATCACAGTTAAAGTCACCCTGCCAAATCCGTGCAATGATTAGTCTGTATAATTTCCTAATGGGGAAAAAGCTTTGTTTGTTTAAGGATGTGTGCATTTCCTGGCAGACCGTGACTGGAAAGGAGCCAGAAATATTCCTCCCCTCCTCTAGCGTCGGTTTTGTGACCCAGTGGAAGCACACTAATAACTGTTTAGACGCACACACAAGTACACACTCCATCACTTAGTGGTCTTTAAGTATTGTGCTGAGCCATGAATCTTAGCATCTGGACATCATTTTCAGGAAAACATCCTGGTAGAGTGTCCTTTTTTGGTGTAAAGTAAAATGGGAAAGATGGTAATTTGCAAGATCTTGGTGCACAAAGTGGATTATGGAAGTATGTTTGTGAGGCCATCCCGTCTATCAGGAACATTCTGGATCTTTGTTTCCATGGAGCATTGAATTCAAGTCTCTGCAGCTCTTTTATGCATGCTGAAAAACTTAAGTTAAGCAAAGAGAGCAAAGGATTTGAGTTGTTTGTATTACCTACAGCGTTAGAGAGTGAATACAGGCACTTTGTCTCTCAGATAAATACAGCAGTTTGAGCGCGCAGAGATCATAAAGACGAGACGTCTAAGTAGCAATTAGGCTTAAGCTGGTGTGTGAGTATAAATATAGTGTGTGTGTGTGTGAGTGAAAATGTAATTTGTGTGTGTGTGTGTTTGAGATGGCTGCTTGCACGCCTTAATTGTACACAGATGGGTGTTTACTGTAAGAAAGGGAGAGTTGGAGACGTACAGATAGACTCCATGTGTTGTTGCACATGAGGTTGTTCCAGAAACTTCTCTGGTTCGTCTGTTTTCACGTCGCTCTTTATCTGCTGTTTTATCAGAGATGGACAAAAAAACCCGCTTCCATTGAAGTAACGCTCAATTCTTTTGTTATCTTCTTCTCGATTGACTCTGCCTTCACAGATTTTATCTCTTGCACTGATTGTGACTTAAAAAATGTTTCCGTGTTGGCCATTTTAGCTTGTGGTAACAAAGGAGGGGAAGGGGTTGACTGAGAAACGAAGGTTGAAAATGTTCAAATGCATAAAAATGAAAGGTGCAGCGTTTTACCACAAGGTCATTTTGGGATTCTCGTTTACGCGCTCACAAAAACAGCAGCCAGTAATGTTTCAAGACCCCCATAAATGATGTCATCTAATAACTGCAGCTGTTGGTCTGTTGGTAAACTCTTCAGGTTTGATTTTTGTTCTTTATATTTGTGTGTGTGAAGGAGGGAGTTTTAAACAGTTTCATTTGTGCCCCTCAGCTACTCAGCGCATTAAAAGGGTTTGCTGTTAATAATTTGACCGGTTAAGCAGTAGTCACTGCAGAGGTTGGAGTGGAAAATTACATTTCACTGGCAATTTGACACGCTTTTTTTTTTTTTCCCCACATGAGCAAAGATCATTACTGACTCAATAGAATTATTCACTTCTGCGTTTGTCGAAGAAAGTAATTAACTCCATAAAGTAGCTTTTCTTTGTGAAAACAGTAACGCGTTAGTAGAATCCCTTATGTTAAAGGTGTGGAACTCTGAAAAACCATTTTTAAAATCTTATTTCTGATTCTAATGGGTCACTGAGTTTAACATGCAGGCTGAACATGAAAATAGTCTCCTCCACCTATCTCCTGCATTAGCTTCTGATAGAAAATAGACGATGAAACTCTAGGATTAGAAAATCCTGACAGATCTACGTCACACTGTCACTTAACATTCATGGACTCACCCATCTTGACTCACGACGGGGAAGGCTGTTGTTGGTTTAGCGTCCAGGAAACGGCAGAGAACATCTGGGGTAGCAGAAGCTAACCGTTAGCATTAGCAACTCCACCACACAGCAGAACTCCTCCAGGCTTGTGTTATTTGCGGAGATAAAGCATCAATTAAACATTGCGCGCTGACCACATTAGCTTCCTTCCATACATGTAAACACACATAAGCAGTAAGCTATTATTGTAATCTTCAAATCACTAAAAACGAGTAAAAATAGAAGAGGTGAGGAAAGAGTAGAGTGCGTCTCGGCTAGGAGCAACATGGAGGAACATGTTTGTGCTTGTGTTGTGTAGGGGAATAACACATCACGTTGCATTTTTTACCCAAGAAAATATGTTTTACAGTTTTCTGAATTTTAACAAAGGCAGCAGAAGAGTTGTATGGCTGTTAGCCAATCAGACGTTTGCATATCATGAATATTAATGTGCAAGACCCCCGCCAAACTTCTACCCCCTGAAACAAGACCACCAGAGTTTTTTTCACAGAAAACAAATCACAAGGCATTCATTCAGTCATACATGAAACTACAGCAGGTTTGTTGAAAAAACACAGAATTAAGAGCTTTAAAGCTTAAAGTAATGGAAGTACAATACAAATAAAAGCTGTTCACACTTTGTTTTAGCTTTTATTCAGTGTTTTAGTTGAACCAATTAGTTTTCTATTATAATTTTGTGGGGCAGACACTAAAACGTTTGGGACCACAGTTTTAAATCTTAACTTAGACTGTACTTTGCTTGAGTCGTCACTTTCATCTCTTCTACTCCTCCTCATTGTGGCTTCAGTTCGTGTTGAATGTAAAAACAGACTAAATCATTTTATTCCTTTCATGTCATTGTTCTCAACACTACTCATTAAGAACAGTTTGCACCAGTGCAGGAACGGGTTTTTAACTTGTGGTTTTTGTGTTTTGCTGAAAATAAAGTCCACCTATTTTTATTGCTCCAGGGTGTTTCTAACTCTTATATACAAACAGTTGTTGGAAAAAGAAGTTTACTCTTTCTCAATTCAAGGACTTTACGTTTTGAGACAAAATGAACACGATCAATTCTAAAATGATTCAAATCTAACCACAACTGTACAAAAAGACACAACAAACGTTATTAAACAAACACCAGAATGAAAAAGTGGGTGAAAAACCAAGTCCACCCCTGCTGCTTCTATAGAGCCTTTAAGTTGGAAAGAAGCAGCCAGGTGCTGCATATGAAATTCATTTGATAAATTGATTCTTTCTGGAATTTTATTTAATCTGGGACATGCATAAAGAAGCGCCTGTATTGTGTCAGACTTAGCCAATATTTCATTTCCATCTGCAGTCCCTCAACAGGTGAACATGGCACAAAATATAAAACAATACCAACAAGGAAACAAATCACGGGTAAAAGAACAATAATTCATGCAAGTTAAATACAAGCCAACTCTACAATATGTGCAATTCATTAATGTTGACAACACTGGCCACTACAAAATGTGAAAAATATGGCCTTTTGGGAAGAAAATAAAAGAATTCCCATGTTTTCAAACCATCCAGGAGTTTTCCACTCCTTAGGCCAGGGATATGTTTGCTGTTTAACGACGCATATGCGTGTTTAAAATGGCTGCCTCACAGAACTTGCATTGATTTGAAGCGTTGTTTGTACGCATCTCCTGAAATTAACGTGACGCGTCCAAACGCTGCAATATACGAGTAACCAGTAGGTGGAGTTGACAAAACGAGCGAGATACTCTCACCATGGTGACTCTGTCTCTGGTTTAGAGGTCTTTCATACTATCTACGATACCGCTGCTGTCTTTTTTTCTGATGTGATCTCAAAATTAACCTGTTAGTGATCTCTTCTATTGACGCCATGTTTGTTTTGGGTGTACCCACAAACCCGGCTCTCTATCCGGTCCGAGTACTCTAGTTTGCCCCCTAGTGGAACACTCCAGTACTACATGCAGTGCGGTGCCGTGTAGCCGCAAGTATGTGCGCAAAGACGCACCCTGCTGCCAGCGCCAACGCGAGGTTAAAAAGTAATTATTTTCCGGCCCCAAGTTTGACCAGAATCTGATGCTATGCTAGCAAGGACTTTACTTACATGTGTGGTCCAACATTCCTGTTTGTTGTTTTCCTCTCGTACAACAAGGACGTTAGCAGTAGCTCGGGCAAGCGTTGTTCTGTGGTTAACATTACCGCCCCCAAGTGGATTGGGACATGCAAATTTAAGGAGTGTCTAAGCTTATGACGTGTTATACCAGCTTTTCTCAGAACAGTTTCTTCATGGCCGTCACAAAATTACTGATTTGCATGGGAGAGCAGGTCGGAGACGGCCCAGACTTTGTGGTATGCTACATTTGACACCCCATGCTGCCTATATTCAACGTCAACAACAAGGTAAACATGGTTTTGAATTATTGGACCATTTGCTGGTCTGGAGCATATAGGTGTGTTTTAACAGAATTCCAGTGAGGACACCTTAGGGATGCTGCTGTTGCTGTCCCCTCAAGTCTTCCCAAGCAAGTTTGAGTCTGAGAAGGATTATTCAAGTCCAGACCTCAGCCGGATTGAAATGCCGAGGTCGAAGCTTAAGAGAGCTTCAGAATCTCTAAGAACTGAAGAAACGTAAAAAATAAGTGAGAAATAAATGAGCTAAAATTCCTCCACAGCAATTCAAGAGATGCTGAAATCGGGTTTGTTAGCTGTACACTCATGGAGTGGACTTGGCTTTTCTGGCACAGTTATCAATGTTCTTCATTCAGATTCTCGGTTTTAAACCAGTTTCTACCCGTAAAATAAACCCTTCCCTTTGTGTCGTTCGGCGCTGCAGGTCTAAACATTTGAAACACACCGTTCTCAACTCTGCTGCTTTAAAGTAGCTCAGGAAATGCTACCGACAGTCAGATTTAATTTTCCACACTCAGTTCTTTGGTAATTGATGTTTTTTTAAAGCGTGATGAGAGATAGACTTTTGACATCGGCTTTGCTGCTTATTTTAGCTGTCATTGTGTCCTCCCTAGACCACAGGCCTTGGTTGATAGGGTAAATGTTTTCATTTGTGTAAATAAAGTCTTCCTCTTGCTGCCGTCGCTGAATGGAGGGCTGTGTGACACCTAAGCCAGGAGAAAATAGGAGAGATGAACTATATAGGACAGCAGAGGACATGTGTATGGTTTTCATTTATGCCTATTCAAAAGAGTTTGTGACCCAAAGAACTAACCGTTTTCCCTCCCTTTGCTTCCCTTCACAGTTCCGGAGGTTTCTCTGTGATTCACCACTAGAGGTATGTGTTTCCTTTGGCCTGATGACAGCTGAATCAAAACCCGCTCCTTCATATGTGTTAGAGATTTATCCCAACCAAGAGGCCTTCCTGATGAAATTACTCTCATGGAGATAATAACAATAATAATAATTAAAGCTGCAAGCAGCGTCGTTCGGCCCTCGCAGCGAAAGCGCGACCTGTGGAGCACGAGCGACGCCACGCACACCTCGACCCCCGCGACCACGGACGCTACGAGCCGAGGCTTCACCCACGCCTCACCCAGACCCAGCATGTCCTCCGAGCCTCCAAATAAACTCTGCACAAGCGCCGCTGCACCACACACACCTCGACCCCCGCGACCACGAACGCTGCGAGCCGAGGCTTCACCCACGCCTCACCCAGACCCAGCATGTCCTCCGAGCCTACAAATAAACTCTGCACAAGCGTCGCTGCACCACACACACCTCGACCCCTGCAACCAGGGACGCTGTGAGCCGACGCTTCATCCACGTCTCACCCAGACCCAGCATCTCCTCTGAGCCTACAAATAAACTCTGCATGTCACCTCCACCCTTGTGACTACAGAAATTGCGAGCCGCTGTTTCATCTGCACCTGACACCAACCCAGCATGTCCTCTGTGCCAAAAGAAAATAAACTCTGCACGTCAACATTAGGGGATACAATATTCGATTTGGTAAAAAACTCAACTTCAAAAGATATTCATTTACCACTTACAAGGTCACAACCAGCAAGTTTGGCCTGGTTATGACCTTGTTTTTTGAAGTTAGTCAAGTTTCAATCTATCTTGGTGGCGCTGTCTTCAATCAAAGTAAAATGTGAGTTGATTTGTTTTTGAGCGAACCAAAAACAACTTGGTGTAGTTTGGTGTAAATCACACCTAGCATGTTTTATTTATAGCCAAATGTCTGTAAGTGGGCAGAGCTAAAATTATAATTTCTTTTAGCAATGATTTGGATAGTGCAGTTGTGTGATGAAGCCTAGCAAGTTTGTTGCACTTCTGACTTTTTGGGAGAAGTTATTAAATCTTTCAATTTATATGAGTGGCACTATGAAGAAACTGTACAAGTTGCACAAAAAGTGTGCATAGAGTTCAATTAAGGGCTGCATTAATATCCATCCCTTTAAACTTTGTGCAGATCAGAGGATGTATGTGGAAATTACAACCAAAAGTACTTGCAATTGC
>SSNS01000097.1:1818708-1951208 GCA_006937985.1 Aphyosemion australe
GGGGTCTTTTGAGCTGAGAGGACAGGGAGAGCTGATCGTCGATGTGCTCCAGGCAGCTGCATCCTGCACACGGCCACAGTTACATTCTCAAAGTGGCGCCACCAAAAAAAAACATAATTAACTCACGATTGTTCATGTCTGCTCATATTCTCTGGTACTTTCTCTCTTTTAATTGTGTCTTGCTCGCCCTCTTCACCCCACTGCTGTGGCCGCGCAGCGCACACTCCGCTATTTTTGCATTTGGTAGATTCTTTTGAGTAACTCATGAGGTGAAAAAGTAGGAAGCCAGGCAGCAGGTTTTTCTGGAGGATTGAGAGGAGATGCAAGAAGATCAGAGACAGACATGACAGGAAATTAGTCAAATAAAAAACAAGAAAACAAAACAAAGAGCTTGAAAAGGAAAATGTTGGTAGACTTATCCTCCTACAAGTTTTTAACTTTATAAAGCAAATAATTTTTAAGCATGTAATATTTATATATTTGATACAATCTGCCGGTCAGACCTGGCAGGCCCAAACGTATTGTGAGGGTCTGCTGGGAACATCTGTCAGGAGGAACTTCAATTCTCACCTCCGACAGAACTGTCAAAACGTTCCAGGGGAGGCGGGGGACATTGAGTCCGAGTGGGCCATGTTCCATGCCTCCATTGTCGAGGCAGCTGACTGGAGCAGCGGCCACAGGGTCATCGGTGCCTGTCGTGGTGGCAACCCCCAAACCCGCTGGTGGACACCTGTGGTTAGGGATGCCGTCAAGCTGAAAAAAGAGTCCTATCAGGCCTTTTTGGCCTGTGGGACTCCAGAGGCAGCTGACAGGTACCAGCAGTCCAAGTGGAATGCGGTTCGGGTGGTCACAGAGGCAAAATCCTGGGCATGGGAGGAGTTCGGTGAGACCATGGAGCAAGATTTCTGTATGGCTTCGAGGAGATTCTGGTCCATCATCCGGCATCTCAGGAGAGGAAAGCAGTGCACTACCAACACTGTTTACAGTGGGGACGATGTGTTGCTGATCCTGACTAGGGGGGTTGTGCATCGGTGGGCACAATACTTCAAAGACCTCCTCAATCCCACCGGCACGTCTTCCAGTGAGGAAGCAGAGTCTGGGGACTTTGGGTTGGGCTCTCCAATCTTTGGTGCTGAGGTCACTGAGGTGGTCATAAAGCTCGTCGGTGGCAAGGCTCCGGGAGTGGATGAGATCCGCCCGTAGTTTCTTAAGGCCCTGGATGTTGTAGGGACGCGGCTCTGCAATATCGCGTGGACATCGAGGGCAGTTCCACTGGACTGGCAGACCAGGGTGCTGTTCCCCCTATTTTAAAAGGGGGACCGCAGGGTGTGTTCCAACTATAGGGGGAATCACACTCCTGAGCCTCCCTGGTAAGGTCTATTCAGGGGTTCTGGAGAGGAGGATCCGTTAGTCGAACCTCGGATCCAGGAGGAGCAATGTGGTTTTCGTCCTGGCCGTGGAACACTGGACCAGCTCTATACCCTTAGGGGGGTCCTGCAGGGTGTGTGGGAGTTTGCCCAACCAATCTACATGTGTTTTATGGATTTGGAGAAGGCGTTTGACCTCGTCCTTCAAAGGGCCCTGTGGGGGGTACTCTGGGAGTATGGGGTACCAGCCCCTTGATATGGGCTGTTAGGTCCCTGTATGACCGGTGTCAGAGCTTTGTCCGCATTGCCGGCTGTAAGTTGGGCTCATTTCCAGTGAGAGTTGGTCTCCGCCGAGGCTGCGGTTCGCAGCCAAGTGTGAAGCAGCTGGGATGAGAATCAGCTCCTCTAAATCTGAGACCATTGCCTTGAATTGGAAAAGGGTAGAATGCATTCTCTAGGTCAGGGACGAGGTCCTGCCCCAAGTGGAGGAATTTAAGTATCTCAGGGTCTTGTTCACATGTGAGGGGAAGATAAATCGGGAGATTGATAGGTGGATTGGTGCTGTTTCTGCAGTGATGTGGGCGTTGTACCAGTCTGTCGCCTTCCGGCTCAGCTCTCAATTTACCGGTTGATCTACATTCCTCCGAAATGAGGCCAAAATGAGTTTTATCCGCAGGGTGGCTGGGATCTCCCTTAGACATAGGGTGAGAAGCTTGGTCATCCGGGAGGGGCTCGGAGTAGACCCGCTGTTGCTCCACATTGAGAAGAGTCAGTTGAGGTGGCTCATGCATCTAGTTAGGATGCCTCCTGGATGCCTCCCTGGTGAGGTTTTCTGGGCACATCCAACCAGGAGGAGACCCAAGGGAAGACCCAGGACACGCTGGAGGGACTATGTCTCTCGGCTGGCCACGGAATGCATTGCGATCCCCCTGAAAGAGCTGGCCCAAAGTGGCTGGGTAGAGGGAAGTCTGGGCCTCCCTCCTTAGGCTGCTGCCCCTGCGACCCGATTCTGGATAAGCAGAAGAAAATGGATGGATGGGTGGCATTGAAATCTGCTGCTGTTAAGCCTCTTCTAAAGAAAAGAAAACTAGATCCCTTAGAGATGAATAATTATAGACCAATCTCTAGTCTGCCCTTCATTGGGAAAATTGTTGAAAATGCAGTTATGATCCAGCTGAACAACTTTTTGGAGACAAACAACATTCTAGATGGTTTTCAGTAAGGATTTACACCACAGCACTGACTGATTGATTAAGGTATTAAATGATATTCGTGTCAATACAGATTCAGGCAAAACATCTGTTCTGGTGATGCTCGATCTCAGTGCAGCTTTTGATAATGTGGACCACAACATTCTTCTTGATAGGCTCATAAACTGGGTAAAAGTATCAGGCACAGTCCATAGTTGGTTCCGCTCATATCTCGAAGACACAGGTTATGTTGTTTCTATTGGTGATCACAAATCAAAGCAGATCATTATGACATGTGGGATCCCTCAAGGCTCAGTTCTTGGACCACTGCTCTTTAATATCTACATGCTCCCCCTGGGTCAGGTCATACACAATAACAACATCGTCTATCATAGTTATGCAGATGAATCTCAGATCTACCTAGCTCTATTACCTAGTGACTGTGGTCCCCTAGACTCACTCTGTCAGTGTTTGGAGCAAATTAATGACTGGAGGCAGTCAAACTTCTTTCAGTTAAACAAAGACAAAACTTAAGTTCTTGTCTTTGGAAATCAGGATAGGATGGAGGTTATTGCTCAACTTGGCTCCAGAGGAATAAAAACAAAGACTCAGGTTAGAAATCTTGGTGTCATAATTGATTCAGACCTGAGCTTCACTGGTCACATTAAGGCTATACCTAGATCAGAGTTTCATCATCTTCATCAAACAGCAAGACTCAGAGGTCTCATGTCCAGACCAGACCTAGAGAAACTCATTCATGTGTTCATCTCCAGCAGGCTGGACTACTGCAATGGTCTTCTGTCTGGTCTTCCCAAAAAAGATGTGAAGCAACTGCAGCTTATTCAGAATGCTGCTGCTAGAGTCTGAACCAGAACCAAGAGAACCGAGCACATCACTCCTGTTCTTAGATCTCTACACTGGTTACCAGTAAACTACAGAATCCATTTTAAAGTGCTTCTACTAGTTTATAAATCACTCAATGGCATGGGGCCAAAATACATGTTGGATCTCCTTCCAGTATCTACACCCAGCAGGGCTCTGAGATCCTTAGGAAGCAGTCAGCTGGTAGAACCCCGGGTCAGAACCAGACAGGGTGAAGCTGCTTTTAGCTACTATGCTGCACACAGATGGAATCAGCTTCCTCATGACCTCAAATGACCCCAACTCTAGTAACTTTTAAATCAACATTTGTAAAACTTTCATGTATTCATCAGCCTATGAATGAATGTTTCTTATGCTGCACCTTCTGCACTGTAACTGCTCACCTTTTGACTTTGTCTTTTATATGATTCTTAAATCTAAATTTATTTGTGTATTTTCATTATGCTGTCACATTGATTTTGCCGTTCTTGCTACTAGAAAGCACATTGAATTGCCTCTGTGTATGAAATGTGCTATATAAATAAAGCTGCCTTGCCTTGTAAAAACAAACTTGTTTCCACCACAGCTACTATTATTATTACAAGGAGCTGCGTTATTGAACCTTGAAGTTAGATTAAAAAACACATCAGGGGTGTTCCAGTTCATTATTTTTACTCAGAATTTGGAATTTCCAAGTATGGAATAAATTGGAACGAACTGGGGAATATTCACATTACAGGATGCATTTTCTGCTGTGTGCCATATTCATTTACTCTCTCTATGTGACATGAGAGGTGATTTTCAGATTTCTGGAGTGTTCTTTTATCTGCTACCAAAACTGTTCTAATTAATCTTTCAGTTCCTGAGAAATATAGAATTTTATTCGGGCATGTCATTTTGGATCAGCTGTCTCAAAGAGTTCTGGGGTTTCAGAGACTATGATCATGTGGAGCCAAATGGATGTTGTGACGTCACTGTCCTCCAGCCACCTGTCTGAATGTGTCAGGGGTTCATGCGTGAGGCGGTGCTGCCCTCTACTGGCTGTTTCCTTTTTCTATACTTGGAAATAATGACACCTCCTCCCTCCTCCTCCTACCGTGGAGGCCAGAAGCATCAACACAGAGAAAAATTAGCCAGCTGTAAGAACAACAGAAAGACACAATGATGAAAGAGTTCCAAACACCTGCGCACGCGCACACACACTCAGCACCTTCCCTTCCCCTCCCCTGAGTTCACGCTGTCCCTCCCTCTCTCTCCTCCCTCTCCTCCCTCCTCCTCTCACTACCGGCTGTTTTTTCTGCACTTGTCTCCTCAATCAGTCAAGGAGAAACTAATTGGAGTAAAGAATAGACGAAAGGAGCTGTTGGCAAACTGAGTCAAGACATTTTACTTTTCTAAATTATGCCTCAGAAAGGTAAGAATAAACTATTTTTTCATTCTCCTCTTCCGTTTGTTCTTTGATTATTTATTATTATTATTATTATTATTATTATTATTATTATTATTATTATTATTATTATTATTATTATTAATAATAAGGGTAAACGTTCTAATTATTTACCCCAAAATATGTCGGCCTGTAGAGATTTTAAAAATAAAATACGAAAAGGAATTTCAGTTAAAGCAAACAGACAGACAGCAGGTGACTTTTAGAGTTTTACTGAACTGACTTTAACTCCACAGATTCTACTTCTTTAGTTTTAACGCGAACTGGCCCTAAATATGATCTAATTAATAACGAACATTACCTGATGAATGAAACAGCTGCTAATGATCAGAAGTCTGATCTATGAGGACTTTTCCTCCTCACTAGGCCGGACGGGCCCGCGCGGTTCGGTTCTTTCCACTCTGCGCAGCTCATGTCAGCTAAAATCACATGTATGAATGGATGACGGTATGAATGCATGAGTTAATAGTAAAATAGCCTAAAACATCCGGAACATCAATGCATTTGATAAACTTTCGTTTCTGTTTTTCACCTCCAGTCTGATGGCAAACACTTTAATTCCTCATTAACAATTTAAATACTCATTATTATTTAGTGCATTCGTTACAAAAGTCTTTAATTACTTTAATATAGCCTAAAACATTTCTATAATGCCTATAATAAACATCTCTAATGCGGCTGCACACGCTCTGACGGGTTTAACATGATTTAATCAGCTGATAGAACAGCAGCTTCTCTGCGTTTTATTCTCCTGAAAAGATGACGGAACTCATCGGGCCCAAAAACATCTGATCCTCCCTCCTCCGGAGCACAGACCGACCAGAACCGGTCCCGCGGTGGCCTCCGATCCGAACCAGAACCAGGAGGTGCAGCGGGATGTCTGTATCGGCTCTCGTCGCTGTAATTAATTAATTAATTTATTTGTTTATTTATTTATTTGATTACAAACTTTTCCTCCTTGTTTAAATAACTGAATAACTTGACAGAACTTTTCTACCAGCACTCCAGCATTTCTCTGAGATCTGCGGTTTTATCTGGACCCAGAACCGAATCAGAACCGGATCAGAACCAGATCAGAACCAGAGGGTTCTAAAGTGGCCACTGACCCCTGAAATGAGAGCTTTATAAATCTTTACTCAAGCTTTATTCTTGCGGGATTTTAACTCTTTTATTTCATAAGAACGGCTGATTTTCTTCTCATCTGAAGTATTTTACTGCTTTTACTTTGTCGCCATTTTTACATTTTAAATCGCGCTTTTGGACAAACGAAGTTTTTATAAAATAAAATAAAAATGATGGGTTGACATTTTGATTCCTATTAAATGTAAAAGTCATGCAGCAGCAGCAGCAGCAGCTCTGTGGTCCGCTGAGGTTTTAAACAGGAGACTGAATGAACAGGCGGAACCGGCGACCCAAGGCTCGGTTTGGGTCGGTTCTGAGCCGCTCTGCATCTGCTCACAGAGAAGACTGTCCCTCCAGAACCGGACTCTGACTCTGATCATAAAATACCTTGTTATACCAATACCAGATAATAATGGCATCGCCTTTCTGCGGTGAAACAGGTTACTTAGTGAGAATAAAGTCTGTATGAAACAAGGTTCCTGCAGCATAAAACCCGTTCTAAGTAAAACTAGAAGTAGCAAAACGTGAGATTTTAGAAGCATTTGTGAATGAATGAATGAATGAATGAATGAATGAATGAATGAATGAATGAGGACAGATCATCTTATCTGAATCTTTTCAATTCAACAAGTTTAATCAATTTTTTATAAAAGAAGGATCCTGTCTCTCTGATCCGTTTATCTTTTAGTCTAAATTCAAATAAAGGCCAAATGGTTATTTTATCAGGCCTTCGTTTTTCTGCTTTATTTATTCCAGGATTATTTTGATAATTAATTAAGCAAATCGTTTTTGTTAACTGATTTTTTTCACACTTGAGAAAAATTTGAGAGATGGTTTCTTCTTGTGTGTGTGTGTGTGTGTGTGTGTGTGTGTGTGTGTGTGTGTGTGTGTGTGTGTGTGTGTGTGTATTTATGGTTTGCGAGCCCAATTTGTCAGGTTACACACCAGCATTATGAGACCAGTCGCTTTATGAGACCATTTTTGATGGTCTCGTAATTCATGACTCTTAAAATGTTGTAATTTTTGACAAATATAAAAAGTAAGCATTGTTATTAGATTATTACTAACTGTGTAACTGCTATTATCATTTTATTTAGTTATTTCCGCAACTTAACTTTTCTTTTGGTTTTCTGGCCAATTTTAAAATTGGTTTGGTAAACCACGTCGTGTGTGTGGTATACAGACCACCAGGGTCTCATAATGCCCTTAGAATGTCATAGATGAATGTGTGTATGTTCTGATAGGGGTTTTTATTTTTGAAGTGATACTTTTCTTCCATGGGTAAAATTAAACATTTTGACATCCTGTTTGTGTTCACCAGATGATCTGCTAATGAGAAAATGTGTGTCCCCATAAACCACCACCAAGTCATAGTGGTTTCATAAACCATAAATGCACGCGTGTGTGTGTGTGTGTGTGTTTGCGGTGTGCATACGTGTGTGTGTGTGTGAGTGAGTGCGTGCATGCGTGCGTGTGTGTATGAGTGTGCGAGTGCGTGCGTGCATGTGTGTGTGTGCGTGTGTCTCACTGATTGTGTGTTCTTACAGACTACAGAAGCCAGAGCAGCTGGGAGACAGGTGTGGCCTCCATGATGCAGAACAGTGAGTTCCTCCTCCTTTAAATTGTTGTCATTACTGTTTAACCACAATTATACACATTAATAAACAGTTTAAAAGACTTAAGTGTAAAGTGTGTATCAGATGAAGTTGTGAAAATGTGACAATTTCAAAAACCTCTTCACACGTTTTAAAATGTTTCATTGAATGTGCCATTATCCCATTCCAACCCTCTAAATTCAGACTATTTGGGAGTTCTTAATATTCAAAATGCTTCTATTGCTTGACTCTGGGTGCAGACTGACCACTAGCGTCATGTAGGCGGGTGGCCATCATCTTCATTTTATTCCACAAAGTGAAAACACAGCTAGAGAAACTGTAATTAAAGCCGGTTCTGTCAGAACTCAGGGAGCCTAAAAGTGTTTGGTTCGTCATCCTGACCCTTACAAATAGAATAGAATAGAATAGAATAGAATAGAATAGAATAGAATAGAATAGAATAGAACAGTCAAACAAATGCTAAGAAAATTAGTGATTAAAGCAAAGAACAAACAACAGGTTGAACTAAAACTAGAGGAGCATCATTCTATCAGGATCCAGACAACTTTAGATCACAACTCTTTAGTTTCTCCTCTGCGTTTCTCTACATCTCTATGCTATCTCCTCTTCATCTCACTATTGCCTTGTCTTCTCAGTGTCTCTAATGTGTCTCCAATGAGTCTCCTTTTTATCTTCACTGTATCTCCTCTGCATTCCCACTTTGTCCCATCATCATTTGCTCTGTGCCTCTCCTGGATTTCCTTTGTACCTTCACTAAATGTCTTCTTTGTTCCCTTCTTGTCTTTGACTCCAGTCATTGTCTCTATTCTACCTTCCCTCTCTCTTTTATCCACTGTCTAATCTGTGTCTCCGTGCATATCCTCTACATCTCCACTTCCTCTTCACCGTGTCTCGTCGTTCGTGTGTCCCCAGCTCTGTCCTGGTGTCTGCTCTGATGTTGATGCTTCAGATGAAGTCAAAGATGTGTTTTAACTTTAAAGGTGTCCTAGAATGCAATTAGTCAACAATCTAAAACAGAGCTTTGAGCCTCCAAAAAGCATAAGAAATTTTTTTTGGCTTTCATCTGTCCCAGGATCCCTGATACAGGCCATTCTAAACCCCCTTACTCAGGCCTTCAGTGAAAAGAGCTGTTGACCCCTCCCACTCGGCCAGGACATGCTGATTGGTTGGTTTACCCAGAAGGCCTCAGACACATACAGGTTTGAGGAGGCGTGGCTCCCCCTTATGACGTGTTAAGGAAGGCTTTCTCAGAACAGGAGGTTTTCTCTCATCTTTTTCAACTTCCTAATTTACATAAAAAGTAGGTCACACACGGCTTTGACTTTTTGGCATTCTACTGTTGACCACCCAAGCTGTCTTATTCAACAACAACAAGGAACATGTTGGTTTACATTCTAGGTCCCCTTTAAGTCTAGGCCTTGTCTGAAAGCAGACTTTTCATGGAAGTCTTTTATTTAACTCAGACCCACGTTTATATACGTCTATAAAGCATTATAGCATAAGGCGAGTTTGACTAGGTGGATTGGGGGTTGAGTTTTGCTGTGCAGCACCTGGACAGGTGGATGATATCAGGATCGTTCACCAGAAGGACTTTGTTGACCGCTGCAGCAGGATGATGTTAGAATGATATTTAACAGAAGTCAGGTGCAGCATGAGCGAGCTGACTTAAAGGGAAAGTTGCTGAGCTGTTCCCAAGAGATTCATGCTGTGTGTGTGTGTGTGTGTGTGTGTGTGTGTGTGTGTGTGTGTGTGTGTGTGTGTGTGTGTGTGTGTGTGTGTGTGTGTGTGTGTGCGTGCGTGCGTGCCTGTGTGTGTGTCACAGAGGGATGGAGCCAAATTGTCTCCATATGTCTGTCTATTAATTGTGTGTCAGCAGAGGAGAGCCTCTGTGTGTTCATCTGGGAAATGAAGCTGTCATTAACATTTCTACAGTGTAACTACAGACCCCTCAGCACACATGGTGTGAGGCAGCTTGATGTCGAAAGGGGAAGTAATCTACTATCACACCTGAAACAGCAGCGGCTCCAGCCAGACTTTACACAGCAGCAGAACCCTTAACCAGTGGTGCACAGGGCGCACTTCTCCCTGGCCATCTATACACATTAACAAATAAACTTTATTTAAACACAAAGACCTCTTTACACATGGTCAGTGATGTGAAGCTATTTATTGTGAAAAATTGTGTGAACTCATTTCAAATCACCGTAACAAAATAAAACACCAAAATGACCCTGTCAAAAAACGTACACACCCCAGTTCCTAATAGCGTGTTTTACCCCCTTCAGCATCAATGACAGCGTGGAGTCTTTGTGGAGAAGGTTCTGTGTATAAGCTGATGGTAAAGCAGCCATTCTTCTGGGGGGAAAAGCCTCCAGTTCCTGTAAATTCATGAGCCGTCTGTCATGAACAGCACGTTTGACTGGGTCAATGATACTGAGTTCAGGAGACTGAAATGGCTGCTCCAGAACCTTCACTTTATTCTGCTGGAGCCACTTGGCCTTGTGTTTTGGGTCATTGTCTTGAAACATCCGAGTGTGACCAATGGTGCAAATTCTCCTCCAGTATTTTTTGATAAGCTGCTGCATTCATCTTGACCAGGTTTCCAGAGCCTTGGTAACTCACACCCCCAAAACATCAGCCAGCCACCTCCATATTTCACAGTAGGAATGGTGCAGCTTTCATCACGGCTTTGTTGACTCCTCTCCAAACGTAACGGTTGTGGTTGAAGCCAGAAAGTTCAATTTTGGTCTCATCACTCCAAATGATTTTGTTCCAGAAATGTTGAGGCTTGTCTCTGTACTGTTTTATTGTTGTGAGATGCTTTGTGGCATTTGTGTAATGTTTTTTTCTGGCAGCTCAGCCTTCTAGCCCATTTCTTTCAAGTGCATCTTTTTTGTGCTTCTTGAAACAGCATCACCATTTTCTTTGAGGGAGTCCTGAATGTCAGCTGAAGTTACTTGAGGGGTTTTCTTTGCATCGCAGGGAATTTTTCTGCAGGTTGTTGAAGAATTTTTTGTTGGTCCACCTGACCGTGGTTTGGTTTCAACAGAACTCCTAATCTTCCACTTCTTTATCAGTGTTCTAACGATGCTGATTGACATTATCAGTGTCTTGGATATCTTTTAGATCCTTTTCCTGTTTTATAGAGTTCAATCACCTTTTCTTTCTTTTTTTTGTCTTTAAAGTTTTTATTGATTTTTTAAGTTTTATATTCACATAAAAAACAAATAAACAAAACACCATATTACACCAGAACCGTAGCACAATCACCTTTTCTCGTAGATCCTGGGACAATTCTTTTGCTTTCCCCATGACTCAGAAACTGGAAACATCAGTGCAGCTCAGGATGGAAGATGAAAGGGTTTGTCAGGAGCCCAGAAACTCACACACCTTTCATAATCACACACTCATTGCAAGGAAACAGATCACAGGTGAGGATGGTTACCTTTAGCAGCCACTCAAACCCATTTGTGTGAAGTTGTGTGCATGTTTCAGGCCTAAATCACTGGTGTGTGTAAACCTTTTGACAGGGTCATTTTGGTATTTTATTTTGTTATTTGAGTTCACACATTTTTTTTTCACGTTAAAGAACTTCACAACATCACTAACCATCAGTGGAAAAAAAGTTTTTGTGTTTTTATTCATATTGTCTGAGAAATGGCCAAAAAAACCCATCCTCCTGGGTGTGTAAACGTATTGACGCAACTGTAAACACAACTCATGAATCTCCTCCAACATGGGGTTCTTCAGGGTTCCACTCTGGGCCCTCTCCTGTTCTCATTTTACGTGCTGCCATATTACTTGTGAACATGAATTAAATTGACATTGACATGACTTTTTAAGAAATTTCACTAAAGAAATTTGGCAAAAAAGGTGATAGAGCCACGCCCCTTTTTGGATATCCGTTGCTCAGGTGGATTTCCCATTAGAAACATCATTCGGAGTTTATAGAGAAAGTTGGACGTTATTTGGCTGAACTGCTATTTTTATAGCTTTTATAGTTTTTACAGAATCACAGTTTAACCTTTGTGGAAAGTATATGAAATAAATGCATGAACTCTATGAAACAAACAAAAGTTTCACATGTGTTTCCCGTGTGACTATGGAGAATATTCCTCTCATTAAGTGTGCTGTCAAGGACTGAGAGTTACAGCTTAAGGCTGAGAATATACTTTCTCTTAATCATGCAAATGCATTTCTAATGCACATCCTCTTAAATTAACGCGACACGTATACACGAGTTACCAGTAGGGGGAGTGGGTGTCATTGGCAAAACGAGGGAGACATACTCCCCATTGTCATGCCATGTCTGCTTTAGACATCTTTCATACTATCTACGATACTGCTGCTGTCTTTTTTTCTATTATGATCTCACAATTAAGCAGCTGCTGATCTCTTCTATTGTCGCCATGTTTGTTTTGTTTGTACCCTACAAACCCGGGACTCTATCCGATCTGAGTTCTGCACTGTGCCCCCTAGTGGAATCCTCCAGTAGTACATGCATTGCAGCAGCAAGTGTGTGACCAGGACGCAGCCTGCTACCTGCGTCAACAACACGAGGTTAAAAAACAAAGATATTCCCAGCTTAAACATCCACTGGCTGTTGCCATGGTGACCGTAATGAGCCACTGGAAGCCACCTTAACATTGTTTTCTCTCTTCACAGTTCTTAAACAGTTTATACATCAAAATGCAGACAGTTTGAGCTTAGTGTATTATAAAAGTAGTAGTTAGCTGCACCCTTCAGAATTTATTTTTGAGTCATTGTGTGTTACAGTTTTTTACAGGACACATTTCTCAATACTTAGGTCACGTTTGCAAAACTCTTCAAACAGTGAGCACAACAGAAGTCTATGTGGGCTAAACTGAGGATCAGATATAATTTGTTTTGGCACAAAATGCATTCAGTGACTACATCTGTCAAATTTCATGAATTATTTTTTCACTCAGACACAACAACTGCCAAAACTCTGTACGAACAGGCCATTTTGCACATGCTTACATACTGTTTTCAAAACTGTTAAACTTATGTTTAAAACAATAACATAATGCAAAACTGAATAAGAGCGAAACATATTTTAAATCTAAAAATGCAGTTTAACCAGCCACAGCTGATTTTCATTGTAGATGTACATCTGCATGGGTGTTACTCTTTCAATTTCATCACAAAAGGAGGCAACTGCTGAATAGGTTTGTATTGTGATGTAAACATGGACCCAGCAAGAAATAGAAAAATAAACAACATAAAATATTGACGAATTCTGCATCATGTCTGATTCATTCCAGTAACACATATTGCAGTTATAAACAATATATATTGCAATTCTAAACAGAGATGTGTCCTTGTTTTACACAAGAAAACACTGTGTAATGCTACATGTTGTTAGCGTTTTTTAGCTCATTGTTTTGTGGGTGGCAAAGTGTGTTTGTCAGCTGTCAACCTTTGATAGTGTTCTGGAAGAATGAGTTGATTTGAGACCTGAATGAAGTGTTTTGGTAGTTGTAGTGCATTTTGAATGTGAAACGAACTGCTTGGCCAAGTTGAAAGTCAGGAGAATTGTGTGAAGAGTTTTGCAAAAGTGACCTAAGTATTGAGAAATGTGTCCTAGCGTCTGTAAAAAAACTCTAACTGCTTAAGTGTGTTTCTGACCGGCAGCATGTAGAACGTTGTGTGAGCTTCATCATCTGATACCAGGCGATTTGTGAAGAAACCTTGTCTCTGTGTAGAATGAACCCTCAGTGATCTCAGTGAAATTAAAAATGAAATCGAAACCTGTCTGACTATGTAGCCATGTGGAAATGTCTTCTACTTGTTACAGTGAAGGAAGCACTACAAACACAAACTTCTGCACATAAAACATTTGAAAACAGCAAATATTTCCACTGTTGTACTCTGTAACATGTGACATGACAGATATGCATGATTGTGTTTAAACTTTCACTGTTTCGGTTTATTATTTCTGTAGCAGTCTACTGAACTGAGATAAAATGATGTTATGGCTTGTGTGTGTGTGTGTGTGTGTGTGCGTGCGTGCGTGCGTGCGCGCGCGTGTGTGTGTGTGCGTGTGTGTGTGTGTTACCTTTAGTGTCCTGTTGAGAGGTTTGTAAATCTGCAATATGCTTTTCCCACAGTTCCATTAAAAGACAATAGACAATTATTTCAGAGTAAATCCCTTCTTAACCTGCAGTGTCACAGAGCGCCTGCTCCCGCTCTGACACAGAGCTCCCATAATGCATTTGGCACACAATGCCTTCAAAATGTGCATTTCTAATGAAGTTGGCTTCAGTTATTGAACTAAAGATCCTATGGTGAATCATGTCATGATTCTCTTTATTAAAATGTTCAAAAGACTCGTTCTTGGAAAGAGATATTAATTTTGAATAAATAAATAAAATAACCTTTAATGGTTTTTGTTCTACAGCTCCTGTTTCCATGTTCTCACTCGTGCTTACTGTTTAGTAGTTTCTGCCTCTCAGACTGTTTTAAATAAGCTCTCTTTCATCTCTGTGTGTGTGCATGCTTGTGTGTGCATGTGTGTGTGTGCGTGCATGATTGTGTGTGTGTGTCCATTTAGATCACAGTGGAGTGAACCAGCTGGGAGGTGTGTTTGTGAATGGGAGACCTTTACCTGATTCCACCAGACAGAAGATAGTGGAGCTGGCCCACAGTGGCGCTCGGCCGTGTGACATTTCTAGAATCTTACAGGTGAGTTCAGAACCACGTCAGCATGCCTTACGGTTACAGCTGGTACATGATTACTGGGCTTTTTCATCCTAAATACTTGAATAAAATGCAGCTGGACATCCCCTTTTTGCCAGGGCCAAGGCTGGGGCCAGGGCTGGTTCCTGGGCTAGGGCTGGGACTGCAACTCCATTCCATCCATCCATGGATGGATGATTTTCAAACCAAAATAAATGTTGGTGAATGTAATTTTGCCAATTTTGACTTAAATTTTCAGGGAAAAAACTGTTAAATGTCAGTGATTCTTACGATCTAAAATTGATTTGGACACCTGAGCTCCACTGGGCTCCATAAAGAGTAAAAATATACAGAAGTATTTATGAACTTAAACTCAAAATATTAAAAGCCCCAATTTGGAATCTGAGTGTGTTTCTAATCTGCACTGATAGAGTCAAAGTGGTAACATATTATAAAGGGTTTTAATTTACAAATAACCAACATCTTGTTGAAGAAAACTTGCATGAGAAAATCCATTAGAATGATTCACTCACACACCCTTTCACACCCTCACTATGTAGCATTTGTGTGTAGAGAACGCATGGTAGGGTGATGCTCGTCACATACTGCTTTCATGTAGCTGAAGAGGATACATGTGTGTCAGCTCTGAAACAACAGAAATGACTCCATATGGCCTCCGCTCCCGCTAGCAGCTGCAGCCACTTCACCATTTGAGTTGTTCTCCATTTCCTGACTGTCTTTTCCACTGGCAAACCTACACACATCTTTTCATTTTTAATACCAAATATACCGACATGGGCAAAATGATGTTGGTAACAGTTATAAATTTCAGTATCGATACATTTTCCGTATATCGCCCAGCTCTATAGTCCTGGTCCTGGAGGTCCACTAACCAGCATGTTTTAGTTAATTCCCTGCTCCAACACTCCTTATTATGGCAGAATGACCTGTTGAGATCATTAATGGAGTTCTGCAGAAGCCTCTTAATCACCCAAAAGTTAAAATCAGCTGTGTTGAAGCAGAGAAACAACTAAAACATGCTGGCTAGCCTGGGCCAGGATAGGTTACCCCTGATGTCTACGATTACATTCTGGGTTTGGAAAACAACTGTTTGTAAAACTGTTGACCACCTGTGATCATGACATTTATGTTCTGACTGTAATAAAGAAATCCTGGAGCTGAAACTAGCTTATTAAGAAGGGTGGCCACTCCTTCCAGTTGAACCTACTTATCAGTGCATTGAGTTCAGTTCATTACTACAATTAGTTAAAAGTTTTCTGTGTAAGGAAACCCAGCAGAACGAATCGAGTCACTGACTTGTGTCAGACACTTTACAGCAATCCCCAAACTAAGCAAGTATGTAGCGACACAATGGAGAAGAAAACTCTGCTTTAGCAGGAAGAGACCTTCAGCAGAACCTGGCTCAGAGCAGCCGTCTGTCACGACTCACCAGGGGTTGTGAATCTACTTTGCTTTTGTTACACAAACATTTTCACACAGGGACAATAAGTGAATTTTCCTTTTCTATCCTGCACATCAAAAGGTGTCAGGTGAGGTGGTCTAATCCATGGCCTCTCCACATATTATATATGTTGGAAAGTGTACCAAAAGGATGTTGGGTGATTAAAGTTCAGAATAAAAATTCCTATGATGGGCCTGTCCTAGTGTGACCTGGTCTCCCACTCATTGACTTCTGGGATACTGACAGTTTTTTCCTAGAAGGTAATAGAGGACCTGGTTCATTTCTCTGTATTAACAAATGTGATCATCTGCTGAACAAAATGCTGTTTCTGTGTCCAGGTTTCCAATGGCTGCGTGAGTAAGATTCTGGGTCGGTATTATGAGACAGGTTCAATCCGTCCCCGGGCAATAGGAGGGAGTAAACCCAGAGTGGCGACGCCAGAGGTCGTGGGCAAGATTGCTCAGTACAAAAGGGAGTGTCCATCCATTTTTGCATGGGAGATTAGAGACCGACTGCTTGCAGAGGGAGTCTGCACCAGCGACAATATCCCCAGTGTAAGAAACGCTTCAATACCCTGTAAGCAAAGAAGTTGCAACGTTGTTCTTATTAAGAGGGAGTTTTCAGCCAATATGAAGTGCATTTTACATAAATGGCTGGTTTTAGCTCCTCAGTGGCACAGATTTTGCTTATTGATGTTTGGTTTCTTATATGCTGCCTACCAGGGACATCATTATCTAAGATTCTCTTCTGATTTGGGTTTATCACCAGGTATCTTCAATAAATCGAGTGCTGAGGAATTTGGCCACTGACAAGCAGCAAATGGGCACGGTGGGATCTGAAGAACTGTTTGACAAACTCAAGCTGCTCAATGCACAGACCACCTGGGGAGGGCGTTCAGGGTGGTATGCTAGGACCACAGTCTTGAATACTGGTAAGACTTATGTTCTAAAGAACACAGAACTGCACATTCAATGCACAGGCCATTGGAAAACCCTCAGCAATGATAAAGTTATTTAATTCCATATCCTTCTTAAAATGTGCGAGAGAGAAGTTTCCAACAGGGTAGCATTAGTTAGAGATGAGCAGATATTTTACTGTAACATTAAGAGAGAGGAGTCTGAGGCACTCAGGAGGATGACGATGGTTAAAAGCCTTTATTGTTCCATGGCTAATCGAATAAAAACATGTCAACTAGTTTCAGCCACACTGGCCTTCATCAGGACAAGAAATGTTTGGTAGTCTGCTCACTTCCTAGTATGATCAATTTCAGCTGCTTCAGGTGAGCTGGCAGGAAGTCACATGACCGCTGTATGATGAATGGAGTTATTGACAAACAACTAATAACTGCGCCCACATTTTCAAAGTTTACGCAAATTTTTCCTAAGACTAAAACATGCTGGATACCAGCCCTCCAGGACCAGGATTGAGAACCACTGATTTAGAGCATTATCCGTTCTGATTTTTTTTTTAAAAATCCGTTTATTTAAAAGGGGACAGTGCAATTTAATAAAACACATGATTACACATGGTTAAAAAAGCCAGAATTAGCCAACAGGCTAGTTTTCATCTGTAGTTCCCTAGCCTTGTTGTAAAAAGGCAATAAAATTGCATTTAAAAAAGGGGGAAAAGAAAGAAGAATAAAAAAGTAAAACACAGCATATGTACAATCTAATACAAAACACATAAGCAAAACACTTACTATACATTTAAGAAAAATTACATCACAACATAACCTTTTATCAAAGCATCAAAACAGGTTTACTTTTAGTGTTGGCAGCTGTAGGTGTTGATAAGCCATATTTTCAATTTTTTTGTGAAGGCCTTGTATGTTGTGGTCAATTTAACCTCCTCGGGTACTGAGTTCCACACCTTTGCACTCCTTACTGACCAGGCCGACTTACTAAAAGTGCTCCTGCGTAAAGGGACGCAGCAGTCACCTCTGGCAGAGCCTCGGGTGATACGCTCAAGGCTGTTTCTCTGGCTGATGAACTCTGCCAGAGGATCTGGAGCCAATTTGTGCAGTACTTTATAGGTCAGTTTTAAGTCTGCAAATGTGTGAAGACTGTCCCAATTTAAAATGCTATATTGTTTTTAATTGTGCAGTGATGATAATGCCTAGGTTTTTTATCCATAGTTTTAATTGCTTGTTTATACAAGATTTCCAATGGTCTTTTTGAACTCTGACTAGCCTGAGACCAACTAGTTAAGCAATAGTTGAAGTGACTGAAAATCATCGAATGCAGATACATTTTTGCGGCTTCAGGTGACATTTCATTTCGAGTTGAGCGGAAATTTGCAAGGCTTAGCTTAATTGTTTTACACAACTTGTCAATATGTGCTTTAAAGGAAAGCTCTAAATCTATTATTAACCCAAGATATTTATATTGGCTGACAATTTGTATTTTTTTCTCCATTAATAGGCATGTTGGGATCAGGTGATACTCTCTTTGTTTTAGTAAAATACATGCCTACAGTTTTAGAAACATTTAGCTGTAGACAGCACTCCTGCAACCAAGTTGTAACACAAGACATTGTTTTAATGAGTTTAGCAGCAACAATGTCCTTGGTGTGACCATGAACAAAGAAGACTGTGCCGTCTGCATACATTAGGCATTCAGCTTCAGGACAAACAGTGGGCAAATCATTAATGTACAAACTAAATAAAAGGGGTCCTAATACTGATCCCTGAGGGACTCCACAGGTTAGTCTAAGAGGGTCAGATCTGCAGTTGTTAACGGATACAGATTGTATTCGATCATTCAGAAATGATTCAATCCAGTCCACAGCGTTTCAATAGAAATTTAATGTTGAAAGCTTGGTCAAGAGAACTGAGTGATTTACAGTATCAAATGCTTTCCTGAGGACCAAAAACACCGCCCCCACAACTCCACCCTTATCGAGAAATAATTTTATTTTCTCAATAAGGAGGCATGTAGCCATTTCAGTGCAATGCTTGAATCTGAAACCAAACTGCATAGCGTGGAGAGAGGGGGAGCTGTAGTTTGAGTGATAGACAATCTGCTGTGCCACCCATTTTTCTGCAATTTTGGAAATGGCTGGAAGAATGCTTATTGGATTGCATGTTTGTGTTCAACAAGTCTTGCCTTAAAGGGTGAATCACACCATGGGTGGAGACTTACTTCACCCACGTATAAAATCTGTGTCCAGAAAAGATGTCAGTAAAAAAGTTAACATTGGTCATAATGTTGCAATGATTACAAACGTATGATTTCCTTTTCTGGTAGAGAGCCAGGTCTTTGGTTGTATAGGAGAGAGATGACTTTTGATAAGTTTATCATTTAAGGTCAGAGCTCGTCGGTAGCTACGGGTTGGAGCATTTGGAAGGGATTCTCTAACAACACTGTTGCTTCTCAATATATCCCAGTTTCTTTTGATAATTTCTCTGATTTTGTTATCCTGGTTGCTGGATTGTGTTATGAAGAATATTTGATTAGAATTTTGTTGATTGTTTTCTTTAGAGGTTATAGTTGTTCTCTAGGGAGACCTTTTGCTTTATTATATGCTTTGATTATAGTTTCTTGTTTTAAATCTCTGACACATATCTTGAGCATTACTTTCAAAGTCTACTTCTGTCCTGCAGATGCATTTAAGTCTCTGAAATTGGCCTAAAGGGATATTGTTTTTAAGCCAAGGTGGATGAAAGCAATCTGCTCTAAGGATTGTATGACGGTCTGTTGTTTTTGTATGTAGATCCCCATTGGCTCCTTTAGAGAATGCAAGATCTAAGAAATGAATTTTGAATGAAGAGAAATCTAGACTAAGCTTCAAATTTTTGTTAGTGCTGTTTAATTATGAATGAAATAGGAGCAGTTCAGTTTCTGACCTTGACAAAAAAAATAATAATGTCATCGATACAGTTCCCCACCATATGATTTTATCAACAAAGACATTACAATCACAATATATAAATGCTTCTTCCCATGCATTAAAGCAGCTCTACATTCTTTTACTGTCTTCTGATAAATGCATGGAAATGAAACCTGTTTCCTTCTTCCAGTAAACTGTCTGCACAGATATATGGTTACATTGGTTTCATTGTGGGCAATTGTGAAATTAGTCATAGGCCCGCCCCATAACCAGTGAGTTGCAGGTTCACGACCCGTTGTTGTGTCCTTGGGCAAGACACTTTATTCCCCTTCCTGCTGGTGGTGGTCAGAGGGACCAGTGGTACCTAGTAGTGATGCAGCCTCGCCTCTGTCAGTGTGCCCCAGGGCTACAGTGTAGCTCATCACCATCAGTGTGATCAGTGGGTGAATGAATGTTGTGCTGGAACACACTTTGGGGGGTTCCAGGACTCTAGAAGACACTATACGAGGCCATTTTACCATTTTTGATGTCATCATCTTGTCAAAAACGTTAGGGTTAGAACTAATCCGGCCAAAAGAGGTCAAAATAAAAGTGGAAGTAAAGTGAAGATTAAAATTAACATCTGGCTGCAGTAGTCAATTAGGGTGTTTAGTTGTGACATCTAAACCACATAGAACATTGATGTGCCATGGCAACCTCACAGCCACATCCATCCCCACCCACCTCACTCCCTAAGAGGTTGTTTTCAAAGGATTTTACAAATGGTCTCTACACTAAATGTGCACAAGCTGCAGCAAATATTATGAACCTAGCACAAAGAAGAAGGAATCATGATTGGTTAATTGTTTCCTTATTGTAACAACGCTTCTTGGCAATAAACTAACTTGTAAGGTTTGTGCCTCTGTGAAGTGAACAGCAGTTCCATGTGTCCATGCTTGTTTTTATGGTAAAAATTACCACGGCGTATGTTTTTAGTCATATTAGGCTCCTGTGTGTTGGCTATATCTCTGTCAATGTATGTAATTCATTGATCCTGGGAGAATTTATAGAACATTCCATCTTCATTGGACCCAAACAATGGTCTGCTGCAGATCAGTGCTCAGTTTACTGAACTGAGGGAACAGATTTCCCATTTTTATTTCATCGCGTGACATTTGCCAGGTTCCATATTTTGCACAGCATACTGGATTGTTTATGATAGATGTTGCAATTAAAATGCATTTGACAGTTTGTACCTATATCAGCATTTTTTCTGTTTTACTTCATGAAGCTTTAATGTGCTAAAATGCATAGCAAGTGGAGTAAAACCTTTACTAACCAGAAAATACAGTAATGACAAATGAAAACCATCGTGTAGTTTAAACATGTAAAACTTGTTTTGGCTTTGTGCCAGACGGTGTGAGGTGGTGCAGCTCCTCCTCCGTCACCCTGGGATTACAACACTGAAACAAAGCCATGCTGCCTGGGCTGCTGGCTCTCTATCGGCCAACAACATGTTTGTGCATGTGTGTGTGTGTGTGTGTGTGTGTGTGTGTGTGTGTGTGTGTGTGTGTGTGTGTGGAGAGGAGGGAGTGGGGCATCTGCTCTCATTTGCCTCTCTTTCTGCCTGACTGACTATGACACTGAGCAATGGCTTCGTTTTGTTTTGCAGCCTCTGCCTGTTGGGAATAATGAATAATTAGGCTAGCATCATATTAAAAAAATCAAGTCCTACAGGGAACTGGAGTCAAGTTCCCGTCTGCTCTAAGATTACACACTGGAGATCACCAGTATGAAATGAAATATGACTAATGTGTATTGTTCTAGTTCACAAATGTCAGTAATCTGTGATATTCTGACTCCACCATGCACTTCCTAATCTGTTAAACCCATAGTTGTGTGACTCTTGTGTAAGACACACAAGCATTTAAGTCGTTGGCTTTATTGTCTGCTCTGTGCCCTCAGATAGAATTAGATTACTTAACCAAAGTCATTATGAAAATAAACACTCTTTGTTTACATTTATGTCAGTAATTCAATATGAAAGGTGAAACTAATGTATGAGACAGACATTTAGGCAAAGCCAGATATTTCAGCCTTTATTTGTTATAATTGTGATGATTATGGTTTACAACAATATTGTGAAAAGGTTCAATATTCTAGACTCAAAGTGTCACACTCTAATCAGCTGATGAATCCAGAACACCTGCAAAGGGTTCCTGAGCCTTTAGATGGTCTCTCAGTCTGAGCTGGATTAGTGACATAAATGGACTTTTGCACCAGATTCTCATTTTTTGAGTTTCACCTGTTTGTGGTTGGTAAAACCTAAAGCGGCTCAAAGTAGTGTATCAATTCTGAAACATGTTTTCTGCTTTAAGAATTTATCCTGATTTTTCCTATTGAACATTTATCCTTGTCCTGTAACCAGCTAGCCTTGTCTCTGATCAGTACCTACACTTTTAACTCATTCACTGCCAGCGTTTTTGAGCGTTTTTCCTGTTTTTTGAAGAGTCACAGAACATTGTGCTCTATGATCATGTAAACACCAAAACTACCAAAAGAAAGAGTAGACTCACTTCTTACATCAGGAAGAATCACCGTATTTCTAGCGTTATCCGTTCTTTCACAATCTGTTGTCGAATCGCTGCTGCAGAAGCATTTCCGGTTGGTGCATTGCTTTTTTTCACAGCAGCGTCCCAAAACGATCTCCTAATTCATTGATTTTCCGCTTCCTGATCACGTGATGTGTGACATACACGGATGAGGATCAGCTTTAGACATGTGATGTTTGTTCTCACGGTGCAGGGGTTCGTTCCAACGCCCACCCCGTAAAAAATGCAATTGACGACTAAAGTCTTCAATGGCAGTGAATGAGTTAAAGAGTTGTTTTCTACTTTTTTCTTTTTCCTCTATAAGATCTTTGCCCATGCTAAGTTAATTGGTTGCTATGATAATCTGTTTTAGTGCCTATTTCATTGTCTTGCACAAAGTACAGCAGCAATTTCCTAATGTTGGGAACCTGTCACACATATGGCAATAAACCTCCTTCTGATTGATCAAACTCTCAGGCCTCTTTTCTGAAAACAAAATAATAATTCTTACTAAAAACGTGTTCTGTAGCCTTCTAATGGCCACACATTTGCTGTAACTTTTGGCTTTTACTCAAATAAATATGGTCCACACTTCACCCTATGGCTCCTAAAGCAACCACACACATAACAGGGAAATGAAATGATGTTAAACACTTCATTTCATTTGCCAGTGTCTGTCTCTTGCTTCCTTCTTTGTGCAGATTGTCCTGCAGCAGAAGGAGGCGAGAACCACATTTCACTCTGTTCCAACGGGGACGACTTGGAGGAGACTCAGATGAGGCTCCAGCTGAAGAGGAAACTACAGAGAAACAGAACATCGTTTTCACATGACCAAATAGAAGCACTAGAAAAAGGTATTTATTAGAAGACTGATGCCCACAAATCACTGCTACACACACACAACTTCAAAGGTTTGGTGTTAATAGAATCTTTTCATTTTCTTGTGGAAACATGATTATACACCACATAGGAGACACGTTGATGCATGTTATTGAAACAACTTTTGACCATGATGTGTTCACCAGCTGTTTCCTGTCTAACCTGTCAGATTAAAAATGGGTCAGGACTAATAGTAACCTTGGTGTTCCAGAGTTAATAGATGGGTTTGATTAGCTTTTCAGTCTCCAACAGAGAAATGAAACATTATAGAGAAAAACATGTTTTTAGTTCCTTCAACCAAAGAACAAATTCAGCTGTTTATCTGAATCTCAGCAAAGCCTTTTTTCAGCTGATCAGACATGGTTTTACTCATCATGATACAAAGTGGATTCTGTTTAGTTGGCTTCAGATTTTCTATATGTGCTTGTTTAGTACGAGGATTGCTGTAAAGTCTCTGACACAAGTCAGTGACTCGATGCAATCTGCTGGGTTCCTGTTATAGGAAACATTTTACTGATTGGCTTAATGAACTGAACTGTATTGGAATGTTTACCTTGTGAAGTGCCTTGAGACGACTCTTGTGATTTGGCGCTATAGAAATAAACTGAACTGAATTGTTGCTGGTTTTAAAGTCAGAACTCTGCAGTGGTTCTACTGGAGTTGCTACTGGGCTTTCTTCTGAGACATGATGTTTGTAGATGGCTGATCAAGTGTTGTGTTTCCTGTGGTCTTTCTGTTTTACCACCTTCATAAAGTTGAAACAAACTATTCATGGATGTCAGAAAAAACAGAACATTTCTCGATAGGCAGGTATTAGGTCCACATTTATTATCTCAGATTCTAGGATTTTATTTTAAAATCAAATCTCTGCTGCTTTAACTTCATTTTGTGGGATCCTGAGACTTTATGTTTATTCTGCCTCCTTCGGTTACAGCTGTTGTTTTTAGAAATGCTGTTTTTTCTGTTTTGTTTCTCATTACATCACATTTTAAAATGATTGAGTTCATTAAAAGACCTCTTTCAGCTTTTAGTTGAAATGTTGGAGCAGGTTAGGTCCTCCTAGTGACCAATCAAAGATGTAAAGTGTGACAGTGTCACCTTTCTAAATATTGTGTGTTTTAGTTACGGTTAGGGTAAGGAATAGATCAGCATTGGTTAGGGTTAGGGTTAGGGTATGGGTATGGGTTAGGCATAATACAGTTACAAAAATGAACAAAAATTAATGGAAGTCAATGGATGGTTCTCACTAAGATAGAAAGATGAGAATGTGTGTGTGTGTGTGTGTGTGTGTGTGTGTGTGTGTGTGTGTGTGTGTGTGTGTGTGTGTGTGTGTGTGTGTGTGTGTGTGTGTGTGTGTGTGTGTGTGTGTGTGCAACAACTCTAAATGTCCTGTCCTTTTATTTTGTTTCTATCTAGAATTTGAAAGAACTCACTATCCAGATGTTTTTGCTCGTGAACGTCTCGCTAACAAAATAGACCTTCCTGAAGCAAGAATACAGGTAAGCTGCTTTTTGGCTTTAATTCTTTAGGTTTCACTCACAGATGTGATGGGTCTGCCTATTGAAAAATATGAGCAACCTGTTCCATAAAAGCATTACAAAACTACCTTATTCAATAACAACAAATAAAAAACAGCATGGTTACAATTACCACACCAAATTCATTAAAGACCGTTTTTTACTTGTTTTTGAAATATGATCGTTTCACACACATGCAGGTTAAATGTGAAAACACTCAGATTAGAAAAACCAGACAGATCTACACCACACTGAAAATCAGCATTCATGGACTCACCCATTTTGGCTCACGACAGTGAAGGTTGTTGTTGATCATTGCAGCCAGGTGAAAGCAGAGCACATCTCAGATAGCAGAAGCTAACTGTTAGCATTAGCAACTCCACCACACAGCAGAACTCCTCCAGGCTTTTGTTATTAGTTGAGATAAAACATCAAAGTTGCAGAGCAAACAGAGTCAGTGGTAGAGTCGTGCTGCTGTTAGCCAATCAGAGCAGAGATGTCAGAATATCAGGAAATAAGACTCCAGATCCTGTCGTGTTCAGCTCAACAAGTCACTTATTTACAAGTCCTTCTCAAAAAATTAGCATATTGTGATAAAGTTCATTATTTTCTGTAATGTACTGATAAACATTAGACTTTCATATATTTTAGATTCATTACACACAACTGAAGTAGTTCAAGCCGTTTATTGGTTTAATATTGATGATTTTGACATACAGCTCATGAAAACCCAAAATTCCTATCTCAAAAAAACTGCGCAGGCAGTAGGGGGCGGCAACGCCCCTTACTGCCTGCAAATAAACAGCGGAAGTGACGCCGTCAAGTCGGCGTGACTCTGAAGATGGCGACAGTAGTCGCCGAAACCGTCAGTGATTAAAGGTAAATGAAACATCGTAATACTGTGTTAAAACAAGAATAAACCAATGGAGATAGAAAATAGACACAGGAAGAACATAACAAGAAATGGTAAGACTAATGTTCATATACAGTGAGGAGCATAAGTGTTTGATCACTCTATGATTTTGCTAGCTCTCCCATGAAGTTACTCTTCCTTTAAACAGTCAACCTCTACTCCACTTATTAAACTAAATTAGTAGCACCTGTCTGAGCTTGTTAAAGACACCTGTCCACCTCCAACTATTACCATGGGCAAGACCAAAGAGCTGTCAAAAGACACCAGAGACAGAATTGTGGACCTCCACAAGGCTGGAAAGGGCTACAGGGCAATCGCCAAGCAGCTTGGTGAAACTAGATCAACTGTTGGAGCAATTAAAATGGAAGAGGCTAAAGAGGACCGTCAGTCTCCCTTAGACAGGGGCTCCATGCAAGATCTCACCTGGTGGGGTATCACTGATGATAAGAAAGGTGATGAATCAGCCCAGAACTACACGGGAGGAGCTGGTCAATGACATGAAGAGAGCTGGGACCACAGGTTCAAAGGTCACTGTTGGTAGAACACTACACCGTCATGGTTTAAAATCATGCATTGCACAGAAGGTTCCCCTGCTCAAGTCCAGGCCCATCTGAAGTTTGCCAATGACCATCTGGATGATCCAGAGGAGGCTTGGGAGAAGTCATGTGGTCAGATGAGACCAAAGTAGAACTTTTTGGTCTAAACTCCACCCACCGTGTTCAGAGGAAAAAGAAGGATGAGTTGCATCCCAAGAACACCATCTCTACTGTGAAGCATGGGGGTGGAAACATCATGCTTTGGGGGTGCTTTTCTGCCAAGGGGACAGGATGACTGCACTGGATTAAGGAGAGGATGAATGGGGCCATGAGCAACAACCTCCTTCCCTCAGTTAGAACATTGAAGATGGGTCGTGGCTGGGTCTTCCAACATGACAATGGCCTGAGGCAAACCAAGGAGTGGTTCTAAGAAGTATATCAAGGTTCTGGAGGAGCCTAGCCAGTCTCCAGACCTATATCCAATAGAAAATCTTTGGATGGAGCTGAAACTCCGTGTTGCTCAGTGACAGCCCTGAAACCGGACAGGTCTAGAGGAGATCTGTGTGGAGGAGTGGGCCAAAATACCTGCTGCAGTGTGTGCAAACCTGGTCAAGAACTACAGGAAACCTTAGAGTCTGTAACTACAAACAAAGGCTTCTGCACCAAATATTAACACTGATTTTCTCAGGTGTTCAAATACTTCTGTGCAGCAGTGCAATACAAATGTATTCTTTAAAAATCATACAATGTGATTTCCTGATTTGTTTAAATGTTGCCTCTCACAGTTAGCCTAGTGAACGAGACCAACTTCTTGCCTTGCAAAGTTTGGTCTAGGCACGTTTCATTGGAACCCTCACAGCCCGAACCACTGCTGTGGCTGTCCAATCACAGCTCGCTATAGTTTTTGGTTGGGCCAATCACAGAGCGGGAGTAGCCGAAGACGTCAGAGCTGCGACCGCGAACACAAACAACATGGCGGCAGCTCAGGAACCACGTTCGTTTAAAACGGCTTTGTCATCAACATTGGACAATTTAGACTCCAACGTGCGTAAGTCTGTCGGATATACTTAGCGGCCTTTTCTTTTTATCAAACAAAGTAGTGCAATGTCCCAGTACACCTGACCCTTGCATGTTTTTCATACAAAAACGACACAAATCATTGATGTTAGACGCCACTGCTTCCTCCCTCTTTTCCGTCGCTGTGATTACGTCACGTTGTTCGTTACTCTGATTGGTCCTAGCGCTATCCAATTGCATGCAGACAGTTTGAAAGACAACCGTAGATCCCGCCCCACGACTGAGAGCCGTCAATGGGTCGTGGCCAGACTAAATATTCACATATATAGAATGGCTTGCCAGGCTATCTCACAGTGGGAATGCACCTACAATGTGAATTTCAGACCCCTCCATGATTTCTAAGTGGCAGAACTTGCAAAACTGCAGGGTGCTCAAATACTTCTGTTCCTCGCTGTAGGTCATGAGGAAGACAGGGACTGACTGTGATGGACCTGAAATGATAAATGTGATGTGTTTATATTACTTATTTAGTATTGATAATCCTATATTTCACCATGGAGGGCGGGCGTTACAATCCACTATAGTGGATTGCAAGATAATTATAAAATTATTGTTCTAATGTAGGATTACGTGTGTGAAAATTAAGTTATTTATTTAGCATGAGCGTCGCCATTATGATATATCTTGTCTCGCCCCAGTGTGAAAGTAGCATCTGAACTCGGTGACCCCGCCAGCAACAAAAACTGGTAGGGATCCGGATTTTTTTTTTAATCAGCTCCAGTGTAAAGTGAAACACTGTTTATCACATAATGTTATAAATCCAGCCATGTGAATTCTTGTAAAGTCAGCAACTATTTTTCATTGGTTAACAGCAGCAAGGACAATGTAAGCTAACGTTTGTAAGCTAGCTATCACTTAACTTTTGTAAATACTGCTCTCTCTATGAGTCCCACTTGTGCTAAACCTTCCCACAAGTGAACTGGGCTTGAACCAGTAGAAACCAGGCTAAACTGGCAAAAACACTCAGTCGTTTCCCATAATTCACTTTTGCCCCACCTAGGTGCGCTACTTTTTCCAATAACTGAACTGGGCTTGAACTAGTTGAAACCAGGCTAAACATCACAAAAAATAACGACTACAACAACAAAAACAGTCTCAGGCGCTACTTTCCCCTTTGTTCAATACTTGTTTCGCTCACTGTTTGCTATGCTTTTGCCGTCTGATATGGTGGACCCGGGATCTGGTGACGTAAGTGCAAAGGGTCATAGCCATGTACTGGGTCTGTGATTCTCTGCTATAAAAGTAAAACAATTCAAAAGAAACTTGTAGATTGTTACAGTTATGGCATGAGATTTATTAATTTAAAATGTTTTTTTTATCCACTGTCCACTGTAGTAGAATAAATATCAAATGCCTGGTGACTGTTTCAACTATCAAATTGCAGCCATGTCATCAAAATTACAGCAGAATGATTACAACACTTCAGTCAGAGAAACACAGACGTTTTGGCTGACATCTGCTTGTTATATAGATCTGGTCTTGTTAATATTTCTGCCACTTTACCTTTTTGTTGTCTTACATGCTAACTATTGCCAAAAAGTTGCAAACAATGATTCAAAGGTTAAGTCAAAATCTCACGCGGACGTATGATTCTAGGCAGGAAATTAAATCTACCAAAGACTGGTTAAAACGGGAGGGGGTATCTATGATGCACATAATGTAAGTTCAGCTTTTTATCTTGACTTTGTATTCTTTTTACTGTGGCATGTGCAGGTTTGGTTCTCAAACAGACGAGCAAAGTGGAGAAGAGAGGAGAAGTTAAGGAATCAACGGCGTCAGGTGTCCAGCTCCTCCAGCCATGTTCCCATCAGCAGCAGCTTTAGCAGCACTGCTTGTCAGGCTCTGTCACAACCAGCTACACCAGGTACTGACAAGAACATGCAATTTACAACAACAAACAGTGTATTAGTATGATATTGTCTCAATGACTTGTCCAAAAGCAGTTTGTCTTATAATTTGTATGAAAATAGATTTTTCCATGAAAGAAAGGAGAACTGATGTGCTGAATCCCCAAACCTTGCTAAATGTTCATGGAAATTTCACCTCCAGTGCCTCCAAGAAACAACACCTTAGAAACTAATTTATCAGAATATATTATAGACACTTTGTTTAATTTTTGTACAAAGGCCTATATGTCCAAATGAGTGTAAAAGTAGATGTAGTCACTTTATTTCCTAAAGAAAGAAGCTGTTACACGTTCTGGTAGTTTATTCTCTGATGCAGACATACCTCCTTCCACATGTCACGAGGTTAAACAACTTTTTTCACCATCTCTTCTTGAAAAGAAATTCCCTCAAATGAGGTAATGGAGACCCCAATGACCTTTTAAGAAGTTTTCACCACATGCCACAGTCAGTCAGTCAGTTTCTGTACCAGGCAGTGATCAGGATGTTCTTCATCATGCACAAATAAAACCAGATGGAATCTCCCTTAATCCCTCATAGATTTCTATGCTCTGCTGAGCTTTCATAAGCAGGTGTGGTGTGAGAGTTCAGGTGAGATCTTCAGGTATGTGGACACCTACAAGTTTAGTGAGATTTCCTCTCTCCACAAAAGAGCCATTGGTTTAGGGAGCATTTTCTCTAAAAGTCATAATCTTGTCTTTGGTTTTGTTGATGCAATGGGACATGCTGTTGTCTCCACACCAGCTCAGTAACTGTCCCACCTCAATCCTGCAAGACTTCATTATAATTGCTGGTGAGTCTTGTCACTGTCTGCCATCAGAAAATGTAATAAGCTGGTTCATGCTGAATTTAGCAGAGTAAAGAACAAAGGACTGAGTACATGTCCATGAGGGACTCCTATGGTCAGTATGATGGTGTGTTATTTACCAACACAAACCATCTACTGTCCTCCTGACAGAAAATCCAAGATCCAATTAGCCTTTCGCCGGCCCCGCCCCCAAAACGGCTATTGTCCAATCACACATCATAGCAACCGTTACTATCCGACAACTCCAAATATATGATGAAGCTAAGCCTAATTTATACTACTAAGCATTAGCCTCGATAGTAGTCGTGTCTCCTTCGTTCCCCTTCAGAACCTCGAGTTCAACCAGCAACAGCCAAGCATGAGTTCTCCTCCCACCCGCGGCTGGGCGGAGGTTCGCCTCCCAGACTATCCAAGACCCTTTATAAGACACACCGTGCCGGCAAATCAGCGTAATATTACCTCAACCGTGTGTCTTATAAATGCACATTAAGCCTTGGCGCAAGAGCGGGTGGTGTCATGATCATGTGATGAATTAATGCCGAGCTCCGGCCGGGAACTATATTGAGAATGAAAGTAAACACGGGCAGTTTTGTTTTGTAAACAGACTCAGCTGAGATGATAAACTGGAGCGATGAGCACCGGGAGCTTTTAGAGCTGCCTGCAGCTCAGATCATCTGACAGCTCAGCACAGACACCTGTAGCTGCTTGTGAAAAAACTTAAAGGAACTAGAGGCAGGAAAAAAGAAACGATGCTCACGAGCGACGCGCCCGGCTCTGCGAGTAACTGCAGCCCAGCACGGGAGCGTGCACGGACGGCTATGTTACACAAACACAAAAATACCATTACCTGACCCTCTTCACACGCTCTCACCTCCAATATCTCACGCTGAAAAGGCAACTCCCCGCCGCTCTCACGGACAATATTGCAGCGAAGCAATCCACGCTGCAGCCCTGATCACAGCTAATGCTACTGCACGCTAGCTCTCTCTGAGTCATCGGTGAGGTCAGATCATTGTCATATCATCTCTAAACACAACCTATAATGTTTCTTACCTGCTCCTCAGGAAATGAGCCATGGCAGCATCCTTTTTGAGTCCCAGATATAGTTGAAGCAGCCTCCATTCGTCAATCACGTATCCGATATAGATTCGGGTCCCTGCCTGTCTTTTACCATATTTGGTCTTTGACTCATGAGATGCCGCTGAATAAACTTCCTTTGTGCCACGCTTGGTCGTTTGCTGGTTGCAGTAGAATCCATTCCCACAATTCTTCTTTTGGAGTTTGGCGGTTGGCAAGCAACTTAAGGTGCAATAGCGCCACCTACCGATCTGCAGTGTCGAACACATTTTCTTTCTGTTTTGAAGCTGTCATGAACGCGCAAGCAGTGTCAATTGACGCCACATCCGTAGGGCAGCGCGGGAAATTCGTGACCGAACTGCAGCGCATTTTGCAGCAAACAGCCTGTTCAAGAAAATGGAACGATACATGGGTGGCCTCATTCTTTTTGGTTTATAACGCTTCATCACCCATTAGCTTTGAAAAAATGAACATACATGTTTAATTTTTTACAGATTTTTTAAAGATCCTGCCTCTAGTTCCTTTAAGGGGTGCAGCTTTGATCGCAATAAAAAGCAAGTTATATCCAATATACAAGTCCATGACAGCACAGAAACCGCCCACATAACCCCTTTATGCCGTCCCCGGACGCCGCCTTCTCCCAACTCCTTGTTCCCTGCTACGCTTCCCTCAGTGGAGCCGACACTGTAACCCTTTTTGCCTCGATCTGGATGATATTGAGGAGGAATTGCTCCAAAAAATGTCGCTGACACGCATCTGTCTACTTCTTTCCATAGCGGCAATCTGCCGAGCTGCAGTATTTGATCCACTTATTGTCGGACTTAGCAACAGTAACTAAGGGGGGCGGGGCTCGGCGAAAGGCTAATTACAGAAACATGCTTTCATTCAGAGGAGCAAACGTTTTTCTGTGAGCTGCTATGGAAGAATCCCGTTAAAGGCTGATGAGAGATCATATCAACCTGGCATAGCTGCTCTTTTTCTTCAGATGAGATGTGTGGCATGTGATTGTATCATCTGTAGGCCAGTTGGAATGAAAAGCTAACTCATGGTGGTCTAGAGGAGGTGGGACACTGGCTTTAATGTGACCTATAAGAGAGGTCAGAGGTCACAGGCTGTTTAAGGCAGGATAAAGTTGTTTTCTAAGCCATGGGGAGGATTATAACTGTGTTAGTTTTACAGTTGCTCTGGAGGGAGGTGGTGAACATGTCTGTAAAACTATCTGAGATCACAGCAGCACACATTTTAAACTCGTGACCTGGAATGTTATCAAGCTCTGCTGCTTTGTGTGGACTGACTCTGTTAGAGTGTCTCTTACATCAGAAGCACAGTCTCAGCACCTGCTCACCATCAGGGGGGTAGTTTTCATCCCTGGTGTATTATTCAAGCATTAGGCCTGCCGTGCTTGCTCACAGCAGTGGAGGTGTTTCCATCCCTGGTGTGTTATTCAGAACTTCAAACCTGCCATAAAATTAATTTAACCTGTCTGAGAGGGGCCTTCACTTCTGATGTTACTTCGTACTCTCTGATGGACCGAATCTCTTGTCATACAGGTGAAACTCAAAAAATTAGGAAATTGTGCAAAAGTTCATTTATTTCATTAGATTAGAGTTAATAAATAGAATATTGTGAAAAGGTTCAATATTCTAGACTCAAAGTGTCACACTCTGATCAGCTGATGAATCCAGAACACCTGCAATGGGTTCCTGAGCCTTTAGATGGTCTTTCAGTCTAAACTGGATTAAATGGACTTTTGCATCATATTCTCATTTTTCCTGTTTCACCCGTATGCTTGTTGGGTTGTTGAACCAAGGATGGAACATTTTCATAATTTTGTATCCCAATTATTGTAAATTCCTCGTGGCTATCAAAAATAATCATAGACATCCTTCTTAAAATATGCAACAATATCTTTTGCAAACTGAAATTTAAACAGTGAAGAAGCTGTTTAAACATGTTGTTGATGTTACTGCATTACTAACTGCACTACTACCACCACCACTACTACTACTACTACAACTACTACTACTAAATCTAGTAGTAGTAGCAACCTAGAGGTGATGATATTTGATTCACATTCATTCCCTCACCAAATGACATTGTTTTTAGTTTAGTACAAACATTTTGCATAAGATGTGGGTTTTTCTAATTGTAGCTTGCTTTAACAGCTTTTTCTAGTATCGTACACTGTACCTTTAAGTAAACATTGTCTGTTCTAAGACCATTGAACTGTGCTGTATAAGATCTGATCCAAGAATTTGCTGTAATCAGATTTTCTAGATCTTAATAACAGAACAAGTCCCACCAGAGAGTTAAAGGGTTTCTTGTGTTATTGTCCTGATGTTTGTTTGTTTCCATCCCTGTTTCGTCCTCTCTAGTGTCGTTTTCTTCAGGATCCATGCTGGCAAGATCAGATTCAGTTTTATCCAACAGCTATGGCCTACCATCAGTGCCCAGCTTCGGCATGGCTGCCAGCCTAACCATGCAAGTAAGAGTTTAAAATACAGAACTCATTCATATTGTGTATAAAAGCACGGCTTAGTTCAATCCCTGGTCCCAGTGCTCCAGTCTTCTGTGGCACCTTAGAGGCTAGCACACATGGTTCACACACAAAAAAGTTGATGCACCAGTTATTTGAGTGTAATTAAAATGATTTAGAAAGCAACAGAAACAAACAGATAACTGATGCAAGCTATAGGCTGTATTTTGGTTCAGTGGTGAAACCATCACCTGCCTACACCAACGATCTGGTTCAGCTTAAAGCCAGGACCTTTCTGTGTGGAATGATGATGGTTTATACATTAAATTGTCCTCGCTATCGGGCCAAGACATTTGTGATCGGAGCAGTCACAACATCCCTCTGAGCAGACCAGAGCACACAAGGCAGGAATATCTGATGAAGTTATCTTTAAAGCAATTATAATTAGCAGAGGAGCCTTAAGATTGTTGACAGAGGAGAATCGAATCAAAACTCGACATGTGACTGCATAGAAACCATTGCAGATAGCAGAATGCTGATACAGTCCAAGTTTCTGAAACTCGTTTAAACTTAGAGATGTTTTATTGTGAAGAGCTATAAAGTTCCACATGGGTTGGGCTTTCTTCACTAGGGGAAATTCTTTATAGCTTGTTTACTTTTTCTTGCATCATAAAACAACAAGAAGTCGCATCAATCCTAATTTAACCACACATTTTGATATATATGGTTATTCAAAGCTGTGAGTTGTGGAAAAGGACAAAGCTATGACTAAACATTAATCTGGGTGCTTAAATTCTTGTGCACTGGCCTCCGTAACAACCTATGCATAAAACAAGTCCAGAGATGGAGAGTTCACGTGTGGTTGGATTTGCTGGATGGGTGACCATAGGTGAAGGCTTGGAATCCTGCTGATTTATAGGATCACACAAAAACCTCCTAAATAAAAGCTTTATTTGTAATTTCACAGTAACAGGACATTTTATATTCGCAACGAAATCGCAAGGCTGCTTCAAGATGCTGATCCTTCAGTATAAAAATAGATTAAATTAAAAAAAAAATAAATTGAATAACGAACAATAAAAAAAACACTCAGCAGCTGCATATGATGAGAACCCCGCCCGCAACAGCTAGACACCAGCCTCCAAGTGTTGTTCCTGACTCACCTCAAGCTGATCATTTCTTTTCTTCATAATAAAGCTCCCAATCCGGTCCCAAAGTATCAGTTCCAAAGTCCTTCTTCAAGAAAGTTCCTTCTATTAAAGTCTCCTCTCTTACCGCAGCCTGCCGTGTCTCTCCCAACACGCTTCAGCGGTGGTCCGCTAGCCGGTAGCTATGTTAGCATTAGTTACTTTATTTCCACAGCGTGTCCCCGGCTCCAGCCAAACCTCATCGGCTATCCGATCGCTAAACAGCCAGTGGTTGATGTTAGCTCCATCTCGATCTTCACTGCGGCGCACACAGTGTGCCACGATCAGCTGATGGCTAACCGGCAGAAGCTTGTTTACTCCGCTGCTCTGATCCACATGACACCGGACGCCACAGCTGATGCCACCCCTCCTCCGTGTGTGAATCGGTGGCAGCTATGCTAGCTTCCTTCAGGACTGGTAGGTTGGTATAACAGCTAACAGCAGTGTTTCCCCTAGAAATATTTACAGCCGTGATGCTTGTTGACTGCGGGGGGTGGTGGATCGCGCTGCCTCGTCACGGGGGGGCGTCGTCTCGTCGGGGGGAGGGGGGTGCGTGTGGCATTATGCATTAAGACTGAACAGTCATTAAACATGTTTTTTAACTGGTGGAGTAGTTATATGCTGTGTGGGTTAGGCTACAGAGATTGGAAATAAATCAATCTCATGCTTTTTATAAAAAAACGAACCAGATGGCTGGAGTGAATGCTGGAGTTGTTGCCTTTTTGAGTGGGCCACCGTAGCTGCAATACTTACTCTGAACTGCATGGCGCTAAAGAGTCGCAATTTTTACCATGATTTCTATGAATATCCCACATAGCACCTTTAATTACTTATGTTTATGTTCTGTTATTATGCAGATGCTTTATTGCAATATGTTAACCTACCATTCATGTTTTTGGTCTGTGGGAGAAAACCAGAGTACCTGGAGATAGACAAGCATGCATGGGGACCATCCGCGTAGTTAGAAAATTTCCTAGGTGCGCGGTGCGGAAACTTTGGGCCGCGTGGAGGACACGCAGAGGGGCGTGGTTGCTAAAATGACGTAATTTAGCCGCGCGGAGCCTTGCGGACCTCGCGGACACGTCAAGCATAAACCAACCTTTAGTCTGCACAGCAAGGCTTCAGCCAGGATTTGAACCTTCAACCTGCTACCAACTGCACTACTACGCAGCCCTGCCTGATTTGCAATTTATGGGCTCATAGAATCAAGAAATGTTTTCTTTTCTTTTCTTTAACTGAGCCTATGTAAGGCAAGGCAGCTTTATTTATATAACACATTTCAAACACAGAAGTACTAAAATACAGGGATCATAGTTTACCATTAGGTGGTAAAATAAGCTGCTGGGCCACAATTTTTGCTCACATATATTAGGGCAGAGACTAGATCTATCAGCCAATGATTTATTTAAAGGAGACATATCATGAAAAACCCACTTTTTTATCCCTTAATACAGTGTTTTTCACATTTTAAGTGTCTAAGTGTGCAAAAAGTATTATATTATTCACTATAGGTGCTATTTCTGTATTTAATTAAAAAGTTTTGGTCATATTTGTCCACTGGTTCAGTTTATAAATTTGACTATTTCATATTTTTACTATGTCGTCACGATAACTTCCAAATATGGTCTTGGACCTCCGGCTACACAGAAACTAAATCCGCCATTTTTTCTTCTCGCAAAGATTTTTGTAGTCCAACCTGGAGAATGAATAAGTCAGGAGTGGAGAGTCCCAAATGTTCGTTTTTCTGAGCCACACAAATTTTTAAGTTTTATTCCCTTTAAGGACGAGTGCTGTGGCAGTATTTTCACATGTCAGGCTGGTGACTACTGCTAAAAAAACCACAGAAAGAGACGTGGACCTGCCGTGACCAGGCTAAGAGCCGGCCGACAGACGGGTACTTTCCCAGTGCAGGGCAGCAGACAGACAGACAGCATATGAAGTCCTCCAGCATGGACCGGAGAAGGACTTTGAGGGGTCATTTCTTCTGAATATGGCAGTAACGGACACAGCAGCAAGCGGTAAGCTTCATACAACTCTAAAATGTCGGCAAACTTTACTTTAGAATTGTATTTATGGGCTACTGTTTTGCTAGCATTAGCATCGGGCCTGTTTAAGCTAGCGCTAAGTGCTAGTTATTTAGTAACTAGAATAAATGTGGATTTGGCTGATCTTTGTGGAAAAAAACGTGATCTGCACATTCTCATGAATGCCTTTTATCATACCAGATATCTGCTCACACTTTGTAGCCCAGCAGAGACTCTCTGTCTTACTTTTTGAGAGTGAAGTAAACCTAGCATGTTGCAAATGTCATGCAAAAATACAGCGCAAAATAAGGTTGTTAAAATGCGTCAACACAGTGGATTTAATACAGGTTTTAAAGAACAATCTCTGGGTGAAGTGAGGTGAGGTTTCATGGCTCACTGCAGAAATAAAAACTAACCCAGATCAAGTCAGACACAGCTAAACTAACACTTTGTATGAGCGTGACTGACAGAAAGCTGCTAAATTAACCTGTAAAATAATTATAACAAAAGTAAAAATGCACCTTTGCTTTTTTAGAGTCCACATCCAGGAGGCTGGAGCATCTTTCACTGACAGGATGTCAGACTAAAGCCCAGATGTGCTCAGTTGGGACACAGCTGTTCATAAAATCTGATGTCTGATGTTTAGGTAAGTGAAATTTTTGCACTGCAAGGCTTTGAAATGTCTGTAGAATAAAATATTTTAGCAAGTAAACCTATCCATCTAGCTAATTTTACTTTTTTTCCCCCTCAAAGGAACACAGACAACCACAGAATGATCAGATGTTGGAACCAGCACTTCCAACTACACACCAGGTATAGAAGAAGAAGTCTGGAGCAGACCAAAGTGAGTGATGGCACTTTAGCCCTACACCACAAACCTCTAAGAAGCCACTATCATTAGAACATCACACCCCCTGAATCACTCTATCTGATGGCAGCAGAGTGATTTATTTTATGTTTTATTGGTTTAGTCGCTGTTTGGAAAGATAACATTCTGTTGAAATGATTGAATTACATTATTTTCTGTAAACAACCACCTGATCTGAGCAGCATGTGTACAGAATGTCTGTCCCCAAGCTAAGTCTATAAAAACAGCTGCAGCATTTAATAACTGTGTTGTTCTTTAATATGCTTATTTTGATTCCAATCATTTGAATAATTGTAGTGGCAGTATTTTATTAACATTTTTTATAAATTGTTAAATCACTGCAGCAAAGTGAACTTATAAGCAAAGTAAATAATGAACCAAAACAACAACAAAAATGTCTCTATAAACATTAGTAGATCAGAACCAACTTTCCAAAAGCTGCTTGTAAACAAAATATGTCATTAAAGTTATTATTTATCATTTCAGCATACGTCAATGACATCATGGAACTGGTCTTTGGAAAAGTTTTCCCTGAACCATCTCCGTTTGTAGATGAGGCAGAGAAGATAAACACCCCACCAACCCTCTCGTCTCAGAATTCAGACAACGGAGGTCTCTGCCTACGTCTCCCGCTTTAATCCAGGACCGGTTTGAGGCCCTCATCATCAGGAAACTCCTGCCATATTCTGAGGACAACACAGGATGACAGGAACTCTGAGACCTACATACCACCATCACCAGGACACAAATCACCTGTGTGCACAACGCCTGGAACAACTAAAACCAGAAGGGGAGACATTAAGTGTCCAAAGCCTATTATTCAAATATTTTTGTTCATTCTTTCTATTTATTTATTTATTTTTATTTGTTTGCTGTGACATTACTGCTTTGTAAATTAATATAAACAAATAATAAAAACATTCACTGATTGTACAATTCTTCTTAGTTGTATTGGTCCAAACTGGGCCTTGTAAACATTTATTCTGTAGTTGAACACAGGACAGCCTCAAATCCAAGATGATCCAGCATGCATTTCATTTGGCTTCATGTTTCCTCCATTCTGGCTTTAACCTAATGGTATTTATTTAGAATGCAGGTAAGATTTAACTAGATTTGTTAGCAAAGCAGGCTGATCTTGAGGATTTCTCTACAGTATTGATTTCAACCTGTGGGCATGTTAGAGCAGTTATCACCGTTACACCTAAATACATTTAATAAAGATGCAGCACAAGCAATAAATAAAAACCTGTAAAGATGTAAGCATTAGGACTTTGGTGATTACATATTAAAACATGGGGAGAAATGTACTTTATTCTATTTATCTTCAAAAAAGTAAAGCATTTGGCTTTTTTATGGAATCTCAAACCTATAATTAAATCAAAATGTAAGTGCTTTTTATCCATTTTCAGCCATTAAGACACCAATATAAAATACCAACAAAAAAAAAAAATATATATATATATATGTAGCAGATATGGTATTCATAGGTGTTAAATGATATTTTCCAATGTGCTGGTATTGATGGTTCATGTAATTACAGTGATAACACACCAAATGAATGCATTACATTCATTTGGAGCCGTTATGTGTGTGTGGGGGGGGGGGGGCGTGTTGGAGGGCAGGATGTTGAGAAACTCTCCCCTCATGTTTTAACATTCCAAATATAACGTTTCTAATACTGTAAATAGTAATTTCTCTATCAAACTACAAACATGTCCGACTAGGGTTGAATGTAATGGTGCGTTCGATTTGTCCTCGGAACTCGGAAATCCCGACTTCCGAGTAGGAAAAATCAAATAAAACGCCCCGCAAAGTCGGAACTCCCAGTCGGAAACTCGGACGTTTTTCAGAACTCCGACCTCGAAATCCAAGATGGCAGCGCCCTCGAAAACTGCTGTTTAGGTAGCTCTCAACGAACACATACGACTAATAAACAAAACCTTTAGTTTGTTCAAATTAGAGATGCAAGCGCTACATGTAACTTTTATTTTAAACACACTCTTATATGTGTGTCTTGTAAAATAAACAGACAAATCGAACGCACCAACAGTCCATCATTCATGTTTGTTTTTTACCTATTTGACCTGATAAAAAAGTAAAAAATAAAATAAAATAAAAATAAAAAAGTTAAACTGAATAATTGGAATTCCAACTTCTCCGACTACGGAAACCAGAACGCTGTTAACTCGGGTGTGACGTCATTCCTAGTTCCGAGTTCCGACTTCCGAGGTAAATCGAACGCACTATTAGTTTGCTCAGTGGAGGGGGCGGGGTTTGCAGAGCTTCATTCAAATTTAAAGAGACAGTACCAAAACAGGCCATTTTTGAGACTCTGCTCAGAACAGCGGTAGAGAAGGTGCCTGACAGAAACAATAATGAGGAATTCAGACCTAAGAACTGCAGTTCCACTGTATATGGACCACAACTGAATGATTTAGATGCAAAAAGGAAGAATTTAAAAGCATGATATGTCTACTTTAAGTAGTTGGTTGTCAATTTAAATCTGGTTGTTCTAATAAATATTATTGTTGTGCTTCCAGGCATCAAACCAGACCTCTTATTCCTGCATGTTGCCAAACAACTCTGCTGTAAACGGTCGAAGTTATGAGACATTTACTCCTCCTCATATGCAGCCACACTTCAGCAGCCAGTCAGTGGCATCCTCTGCAACATCAACAGGTAGGGTGTTCAATTTCAGTTTTATTATCCCTAACCCTAACCCTGAGAGTTTATTGTGGTGCATCAACAAATCAAATAAACAGAAACAGTGAAGTAAACAACACGGCATCGTTGAAGTGTGAACTGCTTCTGTGTCTTTTGCTAACATTTGTTCCAAACCTTCTTGCTCTTCTTTTACCAGGTCTAATTTCTCCTGGCGTCTCCGTTCCGGTCCAAGTTCCAGGAAGTGAAGCAGAAATGTCCCAGTACTGGTCACGCCTCCAGTGATGTCATTCCTTTTTTTGGACTTTAGCCACAGAAGGGTGTGTCTCTCTTTGGTCCGTGAGACTTTCATGATTATGACTTGAGGACCTGGCATTAACAAATAGGCTTAAGCTCAGAAAACACAGGAAAAAGTTTTTTTTTTAAGTTTGAAAAAACTTAAAGTTCAGTTTCACCTGAACAAATTCCTCGTGTCTTTTGTGTCCTCTGGCTACCAACCAGATGTTGTTGGCATTTTGACATCAGCCCTGAACGACCAGGAAGCTCAGGAATGTGCGCTACTCTTTGGTAATAATGAAATGCTTATTGTATGGACCTGTGTTTTCATCTGGTAACTGAAACACACTCGTATTTGTGCCGCAGGACAAAGTGTTTGCTCAAATGTAAAGAGAAGAACTCAACGAAACTTGAAATGTATACTTGGATTTTTTTCTTTCAGAATATTCCAGATGTTGCGGTCTAGGACATGTACAGCTAGCATTTCAGATAGCATTTTTGTGAATTATGTTTAACATTGTAAACTGTATTTGATCTGCTAAGTGACACGACTCAATACAAAAGCTTCAATAATCACAAGGATGTGAATTTGCTTCAAAGTGGGAAAATGTATCTCTGAAGTAATCTGGGAGGGTTTTCACATTAAAGGAAAAATGATTACAATTCTCTCCAGACTGCTTTCATAAAGTGAGACAGACATTTTGAATGCACATAGACTGAGGTTTACTCCAAAAAGGGTTTGGAGAATCAGTCTGTTGACATGTGCATGTGAGGGCGAGTGAAGATAAAAGGCATTGCAATTTATTTGTGTAGCACATTTCATACATGTGTATCATATCAATGTGCTTTCCTGGTTTAAGAACAGCAAGAACATAAAACACTAAAAAATCAACGTGAACACATAAAACAGTAGATTTTAAAATCAAAAGTAAAATACCCAAATAAAATTAGATGTAAGAAATAAAATAAGTTAGAGACCGAGCAGTTACAGTGCAGAAGGTGCAGCATAAGAAACAATTACTGAAAAGCTGATGAAAACATGAAAGCTTTCAGTTTTGATGTAAAAGTTACTGGAATGACCAGGATCTACTGACGGAGACTCAAGCCAATCCAAAGATTAAAGTAGTCACATGTGTTGTCGCATAACAGAGCAGTAAAATATAGATTTGAAGGCTTGAGCCTGGTCCCAAAATAATATGCCAATCAGAACTTGAAGAAAGAAGCTCCTCCAGATTCTCTCCAAGGGCATTTGAACAAAGATTTGTGTGGATTTCCTACTGGGACATATTTGCACAAATCAAGAAAACGAGTGCTTATGAGGGAAGAACAGATACCTGTGTCCTGCACATGTACTTTCTTCTTTATGCACAAAAATCTTGTTTACAGAAATAAAGAACTTTACAGTTTGAGAGATGAACATCACACACATCTCTGGTGTGTGATCGTTACGATACATGTCTCAACACACCGCCAACAATCTCATTCATTAAAGACAAAAGGTAACAATGCATTCCATGTAAATTTATTAGACTAACTTTTTGTGCTGTCAATCACTGCCTAAGTGCTGCTCTCTCAGTCCACCAGGCGATGCCTCCTTTAGGCACATTTTTCTAAGGGGAAGTGTGGGTCCACCCATGGTGTGTGTGTGTGTGTGTGTGTGTGTGTGTGTGTGTGTGTGTGTGTGTGTGCGCGTGTGTGTGTGTCTAAAGCAATATGAATTGGTTCATCTTCACGTTTCTAAAACCCCCATTAGCCCTAATAAACACATGTTCTTGAACAGTGTGGGTCTGAAGAAGAAATGGGAAAAAAGGAAGCCTCATTTCCACCAAGTGCAATACAGATGCTGATCGGAATCTGTGCTCCGCAAAGACTGAAGAAAAAAAAGCTGTGATGTGATGCGGATCCGGATGCAGAGCTGCAGAATCTTTCTGCATGGTTTCATGAAAATAGCCATGATGTTGAAGAAATTACATGAACCACACAAGTAGTGAGATGTGAGCCAGTGAGGTGCTTCAATTTTAGGCAGCTTTATTTGTATAGCACATTTCAAACACAGAGGCAATTCAATGTGCTTTACAGAGCAGGAGCAACAAAAACATTAATCAAAATACACAAGGAAATAATTCAAACAATTAGATAAAAGGCATAGTCAAAAGTTTAGCAGTAAACAGTGCAGAAGGAGCAGCAGAAGAAACATTCAATCATAGGCTAATGAATACATGAAGGCTTTTAATTTTAATTTAAAAGTTACTAGAGTTGGGGCCTGTTTGAGGTCATAAGGAAGCTGATTCCATCTATGAGCAGCATAATAACTTAAAGCAGCTTCACCCTGTCTGGTTCTGACCCGAGGTTCTACCAGCTGATTGCTGTCTAGGGGTCTGAGAGCCCTGCTAGGTGTATATAATGGAAGGAGATCCAACATGTACTTAGGCCCCATGCCATTGAGTGATTTATAGACTAGTAGAAGCACTTTAAAATCGATTCTGTAGTTTACTGGTAACCAGTGCAGAGTTTTTAGAACAGGAGTGATGTGCTCGGTTCTCTTGGTTCTCGTTAGGACTCAAGCAGCAGCATTCTGAATAAGCTGCAGTTGTTTTACGGCTGTTTTGGGAAGAGCAGTCAGAAGACCATTGTAATAATCTAGTCTGCTGGAGATGAACACATGCATTAGTTTCTCTAGGTCTTGTTTTGACATGAGACCTCTGAGTCCTGCTAATTGATGGAGATGATAAAACACTGATCTGGTTATATATTTTAGTACAAAATAAATGTGTAGCATCATTCTTTCTGCTTCTTCTGTTATTATTGAAGGGACATCGGTTCACAGCTCCTCTCTATACCCATAGTTGTTATTGTGTGAACTTGTGAGCAAGGTAAGGTTCTGGACATGTTAAACACACAATCTGCAGCTGGGGTAAATGGCAAATGTGTTGCATGGATTCTGGTCCACATTTGAGACCACATGACAGCAGCTTGCTGCCACAGACGTTATCCTCTTTAGAAGGAGTGTGAAAGGCAAGGAAACCTTATTGCTTTATTAATTGAATCATATGAAAACATTATATTTATTGTGTTTTAGATCAGTGTTTCATCAGTTTTGTTCATATTAGTTCAGAAGGAACTAACACGATGGAGTCATGATAACTGAAGGATGTACTAAGAGAAGGATTTCCTCACTAGCCTACTCTGTTGAGCCAGCGTTCCCAGTATCATGGAGCAGCTTCACCATGGTAACGGAGACTTATCCTGCTCTGGACCATGTGATGAGTTCAGAGTTTGGGTTGAACCATCAACCACTCAGCTGCAGTTAGGAGGAAACATAGTGGATCATTCTGTTACCGTCAGAACCATAAAGCTGCTTCTGTAGAAGATGTAGTAATCTGTTAAACTGTCAGAGCCTCTGAACATCAGACAACAAGACAAGACAGAATCAGAGTAAAACATACTTTCATCGTGGAGTTAATGATTGGTCTGACCCAACAGATTTGCTCTTTTCTTCTGTGGTAACACAGTTTGTCATGATGATTTTCAGATATTACTCTTTATGTTAAAACAACCCACTTTTCTTCATGAGGCAGTGTTTTTGTGTGATTTTATTTGTTTAGGGTGCTTTAACGCTGCTTTAACAAACAAACATCTTCACCTCTGCTGTTGCATAACTGTAATCTTTTACTGGAGTTTAAGGTTTTGTTAAGACAGGCTAAGAGCAGAAGGTAGAGCTCAAAGGCTGTGCCAATGTTTAGTAAATGGCTTTAACTGTTATTTAAATATTTACATTGACATTTTTGATATTTCTGACCAACCATATCAGCTCTTGTCAGTTCCAGTGCAGATTTCCCTGAGTTAGTCTGTAAGGACTGCACACAGGTTGACTGTTTAAGCCTATAGGGAGAGAGCCAAACTGCTGTTGAACATATGGACCCTCTCCTCCTTGCTGCACACGGATCTCACAGCAAATTCAGAAGAGTGCCATTGTTGAATAGAAAAAGACATCATCCTTTGTTTCATTCAGTCTCTCAGCTTGTCATTTTTTCAGTCCTCCTTTGGGCAGCGGGTGGCTGCAAAATGAGAGAGAGGTCAGCCTCTCCTCATTTATCTAACAAAAGACGGGATAAAGAGAGAGAGAGAGGGGAGCTGATGGCTGTCAAAGAGAAGAAGAGAGGACTTTCAAGACAGGTGACCTAAAGCTTCACTTTGAGAAGTTTCATTCCATTACATCTCACACAGTCTGCTGCTCAACGGTACCTATCAATTACTCCGTGCAATAAACTACATCACGAGAACTCTGAGCAGCAAAGAGCAGCAGGAGGAGGATTAATAATGGCCTTCAGTAATAGGAGTGATGACAAGTGATGATCATTCAGCTGCACTGGTCACAGCAAGTGTGTGTGTGTGTGTGTGTGTGTGTGTGTGTGTGTGTGTGTGTGTGTGTGTGTGTGTGTGTGTGTGTGCGCGCGTGCGTGCGTGCGTGCGTGCGTGTGTTCCTATTGCTGCTGACACCTTATTTTTCTTCAGCTACTGTGAGCTTTTGATCATTTAAATCTACACTTTCTGATCAGACAAGAGCTTAGAAAGATCTAGAGATGTTGTGCTCACGTGCATCAGAACTGTGACTATAGGAACAAATGTTGGGCCAGAAGATAAACTGATTTCAAAAAGCTCAGTTTGTGAGTTTTTGAGTGTCTGTTTTGTTTTATGTAGGAAACAGAAGAATAAATATAGTTGTTGATGAATGAAGCAGCAGCCATTCAGCTCCTGTCAAACTTCTCTTCATACAAATAATCAGCATTTACATTCTAATTAAGAATCACCATTGTGTTGATCATTTACATCCTAATGAAATACATTAGCATGGTAATGGCAGCAGGGCGGGGATCTGAGGGAGAAACAGTCAGGCTTTTCACAGACACATCAAAAGATGGAGCGAAAAGACAAAGAGATGTAAGCAAAATTCACTTTGACCAGATGGGGATCACCGTGATGTAAGATGCTTTCTGACATCTGTATCTTAACCAATGTGACATGCCTTTTTACAACCGCAATAAATAAACCATCACTGCTGTCATGTTGGTAAAACAAATAAAGCTGGAAGGTCCGACCACAGTAGAGGCTGAGACGGTAACCAGTCTGCAGTCAAAAACGTGATCTAATTCAGGTCTTTCAGACGGCCATCTTTAAAAAGGGAGGGGGGGGGGGGTCAGTTTCAGGTTTGGCTCCTGGTCTCTGTTGTTGGCTCTGGTTTAGAAGAACTGAGCCACGAAGAAGCTGCAGATTGGCTCAAGGACACCAACACCCAGTGGAAACGTTGTGTCGGTCATCTTTCATCTTTACTGTAACTGATTTTGCTTGATTTTGGACAAAATGCTCTGCTCCAATGTAAATAAAGTCAGAAATCACTCAGCAATAAAATTCCATGAGTTAATGAGCCTGCATGGTGAACCCTTCCTATTATGACTTTGTGGTGAATCATCTGTGCACAGTTACTGAGAATCAAACACTAAAATCTGTTAAAGAGATCCACATTTTGGGTAAGAAATGATTACTTAAAGCTGAATTAGAGTCTAAGTGTCCAGAGTGAAGAGAAGGCATGGTGATGTGTGTCACAGTAACGCCTAAAGGAGCCTTGTAAAAGCCTCGCCTCTTAGTGTTAGAAGATTTTCTTTCAAACAAAAAGGGGTCAGGCTTCTCTACACATGAAATTTAGAGGTCAAACTGATCCACGTATCAAACAGAGAGGCTGAACTGGGCCACACACCAAACATATTTAGTCTCAGTCCGGCACACCAACTGGGACAGTAAGCTGAGGCAGACAACACAGTCACACAGAATTACATCACCTCTGACAGCTGAAGTGTTCTTCTCTTCGTGGCTTTTCTCCTCTTCTTACCCTAACTGTGGACAATCTCCTTACAGCACAATAGCGTAGAAGATCCCTTTAAAGCACAAAGCTGTGCAACAGCAGCAATCTTATCTGGCTACAAAGCACAGCATTCTCTGCTGCTCAGCTTCAATTAGGTGTGCTCTGCTACATCTCAATACAGTTTCAATGCATCTTCAGCACGATTTAAATATGGCTCAAAACATCTCAATTCAACCTCAGTGCTTCTCAATGTAGTTCCACTGCTCCATCTCCACATTTTAATACGGCTCAGTACATCTCAATGCAGACGCAGCAGATTTAAAAATATCCTCCGGGCTGATTCAGCAGTTTCGATTCATCACCTGAAACCCATGGCATTCTGGGCCCGGTTGGGTTAGTGAACAGAAATGAATAACAGAATAGAGAGAATTCCAATTGGTAAGCTCAGTCAAGAGTTCAGCTTGACTTGTTACGATGGAGGCTTTATGCTGACTTAGCAAACACAATAGGATCCAGCGATGCTAAGTGAAGCATGTTGGCTGGCTGTGAAGGTTCTGAGACCACCTGGGACAACAACATTTACTCCAGATAAAGTCTTACAATGTTTACTGTTTACTTATGTCCTCAAAATAGAAGAATAAAGACAATGACTAAGCTTGGAATTACAAGGAGGAACTCATTAAGTTATTAAGTGTTTGTCTAAATAAGCTGTCAGTGATCTGTCAGATGTTACTGACTCATTAGGCCAAACTAGGGATTATGGAGCATGGTTGATTAATGTGTTGACTCTTTAGTTTCAATTTTAAATACTCAGAGTGTCCTGAAACAGTGGCGGGAGTCCCAAGAGCGTTATCCAGAAAGTTTAAAAATGGGCACCATTAGGTTTGACCTCTGGTTGTTCTTATATCAGACGGGGTTAGGGTTAGCATGGTGCATGCATGTGTGTGTGTGTGTGTGTGTGTGTGTGTGTGTGTGTGTGTGTGTGTGTGTGTGTGTGTGTGTGTGTGTACACTGCTCAAAAGAATAAAGGGAACACAAAAATCAGACATCCTAGATCTGAATGAATGAAATATTCTTATAAAATACTTTCTTTTTTACATAGTTGAATGTGCTGATCAATTGAAATCAGATTTATCAACCATGGAGGTCTGCATTTGGAGTCACACTCAAAGCTAAAGTGGAAAACACACTACAGGCTGATCCAACTTTGATGTAATGTCCTAAAAACAAGTCAGAATGAGGCTCAGTAGTCAGTGCGTTTACATGCACATCAGAAAACCAACGTACGGCCCTAAAAAGGCATGTAAACGCGTTAGTCTGGCTGAAGGTGAACAGTACAGCAATCAAACCCATAGAATTCTTTTTTAAAAAAGTCATAAAATTCTTGATAAAAAACCATTTAGTTTCCACCACTGCCTTGTTTTAGATAAATATAGACTTCTTAATTTTAGTAACTTTGTTACTTTCAAGAATGCATGCATGGTTTTTAAGATTTTACATGGGCTAGCCCCCTCCCCCTTGACAGATTTTATTAAACCACGGTCTAAAAGTGGAATGTCCACCAGGGCTACAGCTAGAGGAGACTGTGAGGTACCTTACAGGAGCACTGCCTTTGGAAAAACCACACTATCTGTTCACGGGTCTAAATATTGGAACAGTCTACCACTCAGCATAAGAGACTCTTTGTCATACAGTTCCTTCAAATTCCAACTTAAACAATGGCTGAATGAAAAACAAACCTGTATTCATCAGTAATTTTTCCTTACAGTGGTGTGTTGTGTGTTTTCTTTCTGTTTTTTCCAGTTTCCTATTGTTATAATATTTTATTCTTTATTGTTGCTTTTATTACCTGCCTAGGGACTGCAGATGTAAATTAGCACTAGTGCTACAATCTGGCATATTTACTTATACAATTGTTGTTGAAGTTCATTAATATGCACTGTCCCTGTTAAATAAATAAAGTAAAAGGTTCTAACCGGGCTGAAGCACCCAGATAATGTGGTAGTTATCTGAATTCATTCTGTGGGTCAGCCGAACTGAACCGATTACACGCTTGTGTTCTGGAAGTGACAAGACCACAGTAGCGGTCTTCAAATGTCATCGCCACAAAGTAACACGTGTAACACGTGTAACACCATCAAACAGTACAGTACGTACCAGATAAGCTGTGCTGCAGTGCTGTTGTTGTCCATTCCTTCAGCCATTGTTCATATCCTGTTTTAACTCTGTCTGCTTCACTCCCGCCAGCGTTTGTTTACTATTTGTGTTGCTACAAGCTAACCTGAAAAATGCCGACATGAAAGGGTGCATGTCGCCACCTACTGTACCAGATCTTGCAGGAACTGCTGACACACTCCAGCCACATGAGTTCTAGCATTGTCTTGCATTAGGAGGAACCCAGGGACAACCGCACCAGCATGCGGTCTCACAAGGGGTCTGAGGATCTCATCTCGGTACCTAATGGTAGCAATGCCTTCACTTATATGTTTGGAAATAGGATTGGGAATGATTGCTATGTGTCTTGGATAGTTGGATTTAATCTTTTGGTAACACTTTACAATAAGGGTCCCTTTATTAACATTAATTAGTGCATTATTAAGCATTACTAAACCACCAAAGTATTAACAACTGCTTTTATGCATTTCATAGCATTAATAAACATATTATTTAATGCATTATTAAGCCATTAACTATTGTTTATTACGGAACCTTAGTTAATGCAGTAATAAGCATTAAATAATATTTAATTACTTAGCATCATGTGTTTAACTCTGCAGTAATTACCATGATAGTTGATGTGTTAATAAACCCTTAATAAATACCCAAGTAATCATTTACTATGGTTGTGTATTTGCAGTGAATAAGCAGTAAGTAACAGCTAACTAATGCATCCACTTATCCTACCCTGTATTTTGGATGTTACTTGGATGAGCATTAATAAACAATTAATTACTCACTTACTAATGCTGTACTGTGTACGTCAGCAGGTAGCGCTTACCTGACCTTAGGTAAGGTAAAAACATGTATCCCTTTGGAAACACTTGCTAAATGCTTAATAGACTCATAAGCATTACTTAAGTATTACTTATCCATAGTTAACCATTACTAAATGACTTTTGGACCCTTATTGTAAAGTGTAAACATGTATCCCTTTGGAAACACTTTCTAAATGCTTAATAGACTCATAAGCATTACTTAAGCATATCACTGAATTCATTTTGGAGCCTTATTGTAAAGTGTAAACACTTATCTCTTAGGAAATGCACAAATGAGTTTTACTTATTCAATATCAGTTGAAACAATCACATATCAAGCATTTTACACATTTTATTTGTATTTCAAAACAGATTTAGTGTTTACAACTGAACTCACAACTGAAGAAATGAGCAAATTTAAACATCTGACCTCTTTAAGAACTAAAGAACATTATCAATCCTGTCATTAGACATTTCTTAGTGAGTCTACCTGGCTGTCTATCTACCTAATCTGTCAGTCTTTGTACTGTACAAAGAATTAATTAAAAGTAATGCTTATGAGTCTATTAAGCATTTAGAAAGTGTTTCCAAAGGGATACATGTTTACACTTTACAATAAGGGTCCAAAAGTCATTTAGTAATGGTTAACTATGGATAAGTAATACTTAAATAATGCTTGAGTCTATTAAGCATTTAGCAAGTGTTTCTAAAGGGATACATGTTTTTACCTTACCTAAGGTCAGGTAAGGGCTACCTGTTGATGTACACAGTACAGCATTATTAAGTGAATAATTAATTGTTTATTAATGCCCATCCAAGTAACATCCAAAATACAGGGTAGGATAAGTGGATGTATTAGTTAGCTGTTACTTACTGCTTATTCACTGCAAATACACAACCATAGTAAATGATTACTTGTGTATTTATTAAGGGTTTATTAACACATCAACTATCATGGTAATTACTGCAGAGTAAAACACATGACGCTAAGTAATTAAATATTATTTAATGCTTATTACTGCATTAACTAAGGTTCAGTAATAAACAATAGTTAATGGCTTAATAATACATTAAATAATATGTTTATTAACGCTATGTAATGCATAAAAGCAGTGTTAATACTTTATTTAATGGTTTAGTAATGCTTAGTAATGCACTAATTAACGTTAATAAAGGGACCCTTATTGTAAAGTGTTACCAATCTTTTTAATGAGTGATTTTTAGATTAGCTAAAAACACATTTTTTGAATACTTGTAAGAACACACACCTCGTTAGAGCTGCCAGTTTCATACGAGCCTTCATTACTGTGATGGATGCATCATTAACAGATTGAAGGGGATTTATCCAGGAAAGGATCAAAGGATCAAATTTTTGATATGTAAGTAACTATATGTTACTCATGGACTGAGAGAAAATTGCAGCAAATGATTAAAAAATTAATAATGGAGAGGGAGTTCTCAGATGTGATGAATGCAGAAGTGGGCCAAGGTCAATCAGCTAAATCAATCACCCATCCATTTTCTGTGTAAAGCAGCTCTGGGTTGTAGGGGCTAGGTGTCTGAGGTCTGAGGTGGCCATTTGTAGAAGGAGTACGGGACACCTGGATATTTAAGTAGTCCATAACAGGTCCAACCCAGAGACACATAAAGCAGATAGCTAATAAGGACAGCCTAATACATATTTTTACATTAATGCCTTATTATTTCGTATTACGTTAGTTTTTGTTTCCCAATCATCAAACTTTGTGCTGTTGACCAAAGTGTTACTAAACAACAGAATTGTCTCATATCATGTTGATTTTTGCCCTGATGGCTTTGCTAAATTTCTTTATGATCGCCAAACACTATTCTCCCAGTTGAACCTTTGACCTGAATAAAAAGTCAGGTAGTCTTTCTCTTCCTTATGCCACCTACCTAGTCTGGCCTGCCAGACTCTCCCTCTGTCTATTCTACACAGAGGAAGAGTCTGGAAACTCAGAGGCAGCGAGCACCATGAGGGGCGGGACTAGCCAGCTCAAAAATAACCAATTCGAAAAAAGGTGGAAATGACGACTTATCGTGCAACGCTGTAGTTTTTTAGCTGTAAGATGGCGTCAAAGTAGCGCTGCTAACAATCTCCCTCTCACTGTTCACGCCGAGCTGCACTGCAGTTAACCCCAGCTTTTTTTACTCGTTGCTCCATTAGCGCAAGTAAAGGTGACACCACGATAAAATGTGTTTTTAGCTGGGTAAGCACCTTCCTCAGTAGAAATGAATGCACTAGGGCGAATGGCGACCCATCTAAAATGGCGGCCAGCCACTACGGCAACGCCAATCCATGAGGTGTCTACGTGGCTTTTAGCGCTAATTCTTGTTGTGGTTTTAAAGACATGTCCAAGTCATTTAGAACAGAGGAGCTAGCTGTAGCGAACTCCGCTTCAGACGCTATCTTCGTTGTTTATGAGAAACTGAACGGTGTGTGATGTACGCTGCTCAGCGCTGATTGGCTTAGTGAGAACTCTCAGGGGGTGGGGTTATTTGAATAGGAGCGTTACCAGACCCATTGCTTCCCATAAGGAAGCATGGCTGGCCAGGCTATACAGCCTACCACTTACCACCCAAGAAGAAGGTGCATACAAGACAATGTCCTGGTAAGCATCAAGTATTTTCTGAAATCTGCTGGACAAATTAAATGTCTCACAGCTAAAGATCTTATGTCATGCCTCCCTGCTCTCCATCACCTGTGATACCTGGGTGTCATTGCAAGAAGATCCAGCCTGGTAGCCATTCTCTGACCTGCTGGAGGAGCATCCACCTTTGGTGCAGTCACACAGATTTAGTTAGAGTTAGGGTTACCCCCTCGTTCCACTGGGAAAGGAGGATATCACCCTGGTGCATCTCTTCCCTTGCTATGGGCGTCCTTTGTACAAAGATTTCCCATCACCAGAGAATGCTCAAACTCAGAACTGATCATCACCATTTGATCTGAGGTGGACTGGTGCTGAGCACACTTACAGACCACCCTATGGATAAACAATGTGTTTGTTTTGCATAACCCGTGACTAGCACAGATGTCCAACAACAGAACACTTAAACCAACACTAAAGAAGTTTCCTGCTTCTCTATCCTACAGGCTGAACATGGAATTACAACAGTTGTAAACAACCCTGCTGTATAGCCTGCTGTAGCTAGTGATAACAACGAGCTACTTACTAACGAACGTTTTAAAATATTTAGGAAATTAATGCTTTTTACAATTTCTTTGCCAACACTCCCAGCCCACTGACACTATCTGCATAAGATGGCAATTCCACAGAAAAGATTAAAACTACACTAATTTGTGTGGTTTATGTGACATATTTATTTACATTTCAATCTGACGATTGAAGTAGCTGTCCGGAGTATTTCTTTTATCTGATGGCACCATCTAGTGGCTGACAAGCGTATCACACCAATAGTCGGTCAACTCGATAATTTAAGATGGCGACTGCACGTTTCTTGTTTATGAATGTGCTTCTGTAGAGGACAGAGCTAAAACACGTTGTTTTACAAGTATTATTCTCATGTCATGTTGTGTTTTCATATATTTATATTTTAAAGACTTACTTGTCCGTGAAAAGTTCATCAACGCTGCATCAGTCGAGGTACTTCCTTAAATTTGAAGCACGTAAGCAGAAGTCTAACACTATTGGTTAGTTCTGGTCGACGCTCAGTTTCCTATTGCACGGATTTTACAAGGCAGGGGGCGGGCTTAGCAAAAAAAGACGTATCGCTTACATTATATCACACTACAAATCATACATAATTCCTGAAAGGGGAAAAACTTTATTTATTTATATAGTGTGGCAAGGTGGACAAACGAGGGCCCAGGCGGGACTCAAACCCCAGACCCCTGGGTGAGAGTCACGCGCGTTAACCTGTCAGCCAAAGGGATATCCCTGTGGCCAAGCAGCCAGGGCACATGATCAATCAGGATCCAGTGACAATACACTCACACTGTCACATCAGCACTTTTCTCAGACAAAAGCAAACATAAAATGAACAACAGAATTACAATTAACTATAAGTGGCAGGTGACTGGTGGTGGGGAGGGATTATGGAAAAAACAGCCCAAACTAGAGCTAGGAAACTAAAGGTGGGTGGCAACCAGTTTGGGGAGGGCGTAGGTGGCCAGAGGGGGGCAAAACAGAAGTATAAATCAAACAGGACTAGTATCATGTACCATATAGTTACAGTAAAACATTGAATACTAAAAATATTAAAGTAGAAGTGTACAGTGGGGGGAGTATGAAAAAACATCCGAGAAGTAGATTTAATAAAATAATTTTAATGAAATGTATTATTAAAATGTATTAATTAGATTTATTACATTTATTAATAACATTATTAAAATAAAATTTTATAAAATACTTGTCATTGTGTTGATGTCTTCATGACTTTTTACTCGTCAGGTATCATGTTTATTTAAAGGGGACCTAGAATATAAACCAACATGTTTCTTGTTGTTGTTGAATAACACAGCTTGGGTGGTCAACAGTAGCATGCCAAAAAGTCAAAGCCGTGTTTGACCTATTTTTTATGTAAATTAGAAAGTTGAAAAAGATGAGAGAAAACCTCCTGTTCTGAGAAAGCCTTCCTTAACACGTCATAAGGGGGAGCCACGCCTCCTCAAACCTGCTTGTGTCTGAGGCCTTCTGGGGAAACCAACCAATCAGCATGTCCTGGCCGAGTGGGAGGGGCAAACAGCTCATTTCACTGAAGGCCTGAGTAAGGGGGTTTAGAATGGCCTGTATCAGGGCTCCTGGGACAGATGAAAGCCAAAAAAATGTTTCTTATGCTTTTTGGAGGCTCAAAGCTCTGTTTTAGATTGTTGATTAATTGCATTCTAGGACACCTTTAAAGCTGAAGCTGAATCACTCTACTGAGTGTGAAAACCCATTAGCCACTGGGTACTCATCTCCACAGGCTTATCTGGCCAAACCCTTAGAGGCTGCTCTCCTCTAGAGCCTAAACAGCAACCAACAGCACAGAGCTCAAACATATTTTGATTATGGCTGATCCCAACTCTAAACTAAAAGAAGGCACCTCAAGAGACTTTCTCTGAATATTCTCTCACAATAAAGAGGGGCTGAAGACACCCGGCCCACTCTAGCTACTTCAAAGACTGACCTGGAAAAAAACAAGATTGTGCCTTTGATGATCAAATGGTTTGATAAAGCTTTTAACACAACAGCATCGTCTCTACACACCTATTGTCTTTAGTGAACATTTGTAACATGTCTGTGAACATTGAACATTCATTCATTTTCTTAATCTCTTCACTTAAGCAAAGGTCACAGGAGGCTGGTGCCAATCTCCAGCAGTCACTGGACCAAAGGCCGGCAACTTTGGACAATTAACCTAAACGACCTTTTGCTCATGAAGGATAGAAGATGGCACTGGAGGACATGCAGATAATTATTTGGAAGCCACCAATACCCATTGTCCTTACTGAACATGACTCAGTTCAGTGTGGGCTGATTTTCCAAGTGGAACTGAGATAGTTGAACTGAGTGGGTGTACTCATCATGGCGCTGGGGGAGGGCGAGCCCGCGATCTTTACCAGGCACAAAAGTAGCGTGAGGTGATCTGTATGTCTCACAAAACTCAACACAGCAAAACAATGGCGGTGAACATTCTGCTCAGCCTCTGAACCTGGAAACAGCAGCAGGCAGAACATTCTGGAGCAACCAGTGACTTCAATCCCTAGCCGATCAGTGCTGACAGTTGTGTTTTCAGAACAGTTCAGTGTTGTGTTGTACAGTGGCACAGATGGCAGCAAAGTTACCTTAGAGTGAGAAGGTTGCAGGTTCAACACCCAGATGTGGCCTTTCTAACCCCTGTTCTGATTTAAGAAAAAGCACCTTTGGTTTAAGGGATACTCTAAATTGTCACTGAGAGTGTTTGTCTCTTCTGTCCCTGATACATGTCCTGTGAAGGATAGGAGACGTGTCCAGGGTGTTCCTTGTCTCACCGCCTCCCTGTGACCATTACAGTAGGACATGGTTGGAGATGATTGAATAAACACGTTACACCAGATATTCAAATTTCATCTTTAATCCTGCTCAAGTGAAAAGTATAAAACATGCACCTTCTCATTTCCCATTTCATTTGAGGTCCATGGCTTTTGGTTTAAGCCCTGAGGGACTTTTTTCCCCTAATGTTTGTGTAATTGGAAGGTTGCAGGTTTACGCCCCGCTCAGTCTGTTGCTGTTGTTGTGTCCTTGGGCAAGACATTTAACCCACTTTGCCTGCTGGTGGTGGTCGGAGGGGCCAGTGGCATCAGTGTACGGCAGCCTCCGTCAGTGCACCTCAGGGCAGCTGTAGCTACGATGTAGCTCATCGTCACCAGGGAGTGAATGTGTGTGTGAATGACTGTGTTGTAAAGCACCTTGGGGAGTTCTAGGACTCTGGAAGGTGCTATATCAAATACAGGTCATTTACCATTTAATGATGACATTTTAGACAATATTAGCTTTTTTTAATAGAGAGCACTCACACTATTAACCCCCTATACTTCAGACATGTCCAAAGCACGGTAGTCTAGATCAACTTTTAATATTTTTATGTTCTGCTTTTACTAACGGGTCTGATTTAGGTCTTTTTGGTTTCATAAAAATTGCCATAATTTTTTTGGTGGCCTTTCATCTAGATCATTTTGACCCTTGTCTTGAAAAGTTCGGACACCCTTGACCTAATTCAATACAATCCCTAATTCTGGGTAGCTGGGTATCACGGGCCATAATGGAAAGGAAATCCTTTCTAAAAGGCAGAAACTTCCAGAGAGCTTTCTGTTTCTGTCAGCTATTGTGCCGTTTCATTCAGATCTCAAAAACAATTAAATTGATGATTATGGCCCTCCTCTTGAAAAGTTTGGGAACCCCTACTTTAAATCATTGCCCCCTAACAAGTTCACTTGGATTTACTTGGACTGATCAAGTATCTAGTCTGTGATCCCTCATCAGGACCAGTTATTAATCAGGTGTTTTCTAAACCAAGTCTTTTCTTTCAAAACTGGGAAAGTGGTCTAGTTTGTCCCAAGCTTTGGGCCTTAGGTTATACTGCCTGTAATAATGTAGAAAATCCTTAGCAGAACCTGATTTCTGAAGTGTGTAACAAATCCTCCATCAGGCCATTCTGATTAGTCAATAAAGTAAATAATCATTTCACCAATGCTTTCTGCTTCCTGATGGGCTCCAAGTGAAATGATGCTTTCTGCATCAGAGCTAAACTTACAGCATCACAGAACAAAATAAATATCAAATCAAACCAATTAGGACTTTTAAGCCTTCACTTAAGTGTTTTTGTTTTTCTATTTGATGGCCATGTGATGTGGAGACTGAGAGAACACGTATCACAGCAAACGAGCACGCCCACGTGGAAGCTTGTCTTTGTTTCCTGATCGGTCTCCTCCTGCTGCATCAATCGGGTTTCCTCCTCCACTTCTTCCTGTGAGATGATAAATGCTCCTCCACAACGACAGCAGTGTGTGTAAACACACTGACCTGGAGTGAATAAAACACACACACACACACACACACACTTAGAAAAACATTGCCCTGTTCAGATGAATGTCAGGTCTCAAGACAGTTAGCGTCATTTACTGAAACACCTGCTTCAACTGTAAATACACAACAAAATCACACTGATACATGTGAACAGGAAAAGTAGAAATCAGCAAAGATTAATCCTGCTTATGATAGAATCAATGACTGTCTTTAATTATTACTGGAACAAATAAACATTTATTATTACATTTGGAGACTAGTTCAGCTCGGATGGTGTTGGGTTATTGGCCTTTGTACCACCTGCACTCCAGTGCTGTCAACTGACCACTACCTGCTGGTGAGTTGGCTCCGATGGTGGGGGAGGATGCAGGTCACACCTAGCAGGCTCAGACTGTGAGGGTCTGCTGGTAACATCTGGTGAAGTCTGCTGTCAGGAGGTTCAATTCCCACACACAAAAAACAGTTGGGTTATTTCTTCAACCCAATTATTGGGTTATTCATATTGGGTTGTTTTTCTGGGTTATAATTTCAGAGCTGTACCCATATCTTGGGTTACAGGGTATATTTTAACCCAATTTCTGGGTTATTCTACTGGAATATTTGTCTACGAGTAGGTTAACCCAATAATTGGGTTAAGTTCACCAGCTTGCCAAACAATGAGAAAACCGGAAAAGGAGGAGGCTTAGGCGGGAAACAAAAAAGTAGCCAGCGCTTTTTTCTCCTAGTTTTTTCCCGTGTGTTCTTCACATTGCTGTGCCTTCCATTCGTCTTCGCTGTCATTCCTTCCAAGGTAAGAGTTTTATATTTGAATCTAAGGTCAAACTGCTTCTATTGTCATAACACATTTGCCTACTGGGTGGTAGCTATTGATAGCTAGTTCAATGTTAGCCAACTTGTAGTAATTGTTCCTAACCTAGCGTACATGCTCAAAGAACTAACGTGGTGGCCAACACTAGCTTAAACGTTTGTCAGCTAACTACTATGGGTGTTCACTTGTCCACCGTTTGGACACGAGAGTACCTAACTTGCTAGCTAGCAAAGTGGCTTTTAGTAACTTTAATACAAACGTCAACTCATGGGTAGAACAGGCGGTAATGCTGGGGCTAGCTATTTCAAATCTAAGCATTGTAATAATCCCCAGGATGATAAATACGTAAGTAAAACTTTGCATTTGGCCGTGGTATTTTTTTTTTTTTTGGGGGGGGCATTTGTTGGTGTTTCACAGTGGCTGCTGAGGTGCTAATGCTAGCTTCTAACGCTAGCTTGTTCAGTTTCTGCGGTCATTAAATTAATTACCACGCGCCTGCTCGATCAGTAAACCTCTGGGTGAAAGCTGCTCTAAACGTTGCATTTGCCTTTGTAGTTTTAATTTATTTGGGGACGTTCGTTCATGTTTCAGCGAGCATTCACCCTGGCTGCAGACGGAGGTTTGTTAATAGTAGCCCCGTTTCCTTTATCGGAACTTCGGGATAAATTTATAGGAAGTTCCCGACGTGCGCTTGTCTCCACTTGACCGGAGTTCTAGTTCTAGAGTTGCTAGTGAAGCAGAATGGAAGCTAACGGAATAAGCGTAGTGTTTAAAATCAAACTCCCGACACCGGAACACAAGGCGGAATTTCCCCACAGCTGTAAACTCCGCACTGGAAAACACTGAGGAATTCCCCCACTGTTAAACTCCGCACCGGGAAACACCTTGGAATCCCCCCACATCGCCTTAATTGACTGGGCTTTGTTGTCTCACAGAGCGCTGTAAAAACTGAGCTTCTGGTCTTTAAACGCCACATTTTACATCACGCAGCTGCTAGCGTCCTCTGAATGGATTAATATATGATAAACTTCAACAGAATAAATACTTTTAATGTTCTTATTGTTACTGTGGATGCTTTCTGGCGCTGATCAGTGACATCACTCACTGCCGAAGCAGTCGTGATATGCTGACGTCTGTGCAAAGTCCTGAAAGAGCTGAATTTGAATGGAGTCACAACAGCTGAGAGGACTGGGACATTTGAATCTCCTGGTCTTTTCCCCGTCTCAGAATTTACCCTGAAGTTCCGACAAAGGAAACATGCTTGTGTGGCCCATATCGCCCAGCCCTAGCTCGTCTTTATAACATAAATATTTAAATGTCGGGATATCACCACGAACCCCCCTGTTAAATCGAGACATATCTGCAGCACACAGGTTATTTGGTGTACTTGATGTGTTATGTTTCACTAGTGGACAAGTAATTCAAATGCAACTCTTGGTTTAGTTCAAGCCAACATTTTTGTTTCATTTCAGCCCATTTATGGAACTCTTTGTGGACCGACAGCCATAAACAGAGATGATGGAGTGTCATCAGGAAGAGGGGAGCAGGCATCGTGCCTTACTGCCTGCAAAAAAAGGAAACGGAAGTGACACCACCCCACTTTGATGGAGGGACCCGACGTGAGCCGAAACTGTCAGCCAAAGGTAAACAACAAATCTTTTTTGCTTTTTCTGTGTTAAATAACGAAGACAAAACCAAGGCTATAGATTAAGTTAGACTTCTAAATAATTGGCTGGCACATTAATTACAATATATTTCTTGATTTTTGTTTTTTAGATCTCCCAGGACTTCTTGGTGCTGCATTGCGAGGCAGCACCAACGTTATTTGAGAGCTGGATAACAGAGTATGCTGAAAAAGTCCTGCACCTGGCTGAAAAGGAGGGCAAACTCCCGTTTCCTACAGAGGACATGTCACTGGGTAAGTTTGATTTTTCATTTGCTGGCTAGGAATATGTGAATCCTTTTCTTTTAAACAATATAGGCAAACATTATGCCGGGACCACACTGTGCATTTTTTGGCTGTCTCACAAGACTGCTCATGTCACACTGTGAGAACTACAGAAAGGTGGCACACTGTACGGTGCAAGATTTCAGGGAGACAGGCTGCACGACGTCTCGGTCCAACAGGACAGGCTACATCATGAGCGCACTTGTTGTGTGTGTGCGCGCGCGCCCCTGTTTGCGTGTGTGCGCGCCTACCTATAAATAGTTAAATTGTTAACTTAAATTGTTTGCCTACAGATGCTAGAGGAGAGTTGGCCCTGCGACTGATCCCATCCATGGTTCAACAAAATGTCTACAAAGCAAACAAGAAAACCATCCGGCACTCTGCTGAAGAGGCCCAGTCGGCCTCAGCTGATCGACCTCAAGCCTGTGAGTATAATTGTTCCTTTTGGTCTCAATGTTGTATCTCTTAACTCATTCACTGCCAGCCATTTTCTGATCAGAAAGCCCCTGCCAGCGTTTTTGAGCGTTTTTACTGTTGTTTGAAGAGTCAGAACATTGTGCTCTATGATCATGTAAACGCCAAAACTACCAAAAGAAAGAGTAGACTCACTTCTTACATCAGGAAGAATCACTGTATTTCTAGCGTTATTCGTTCTTTCACAATCTGGTGCCCAACCGTCGCTCCAGAAGCATTTCCGGTTCGGCGCATCGTTTTTTTCACAGCAGCGTCCCAAAACAAACTCGTAATCCATTGATTTTCCGCTTCCTGATCACGTGATGTGTGACATACACAGATGAAGATCCGCTTTAGACACGTGATGTTTGTTCTCACGGTGCGGGGGCTTGCTCTGACGCCCGCCCCGTAAAAAAGGCAAATGACGACTCTAGTCATCATTGGCAGCCAGTGGTTGGATGTGGAAAGACGACTTTAGTCGTCAATGGCAGTGAATGAGTTAACAGGTTATCTGTGTATTTGTTTATGATTTGCTTTGAAGTCAAATTTCCTTTTTATTTCCTTTTATTTATTTTTCATTCTTTGTTCCCATCTTAGGTGGGCACAAATATGGTGGAATACCTCCAGGAGGCTGAGAACAAGCCATACCCTTTTGTCCTGGTCCTCGGACAAAGAGCTGTTCAATGGGCAGACATTTCCTGAAGAGACGCTGCTTGGGGCAGTTGATGTGTGCGTCTTCATGGGAGTTGCTACAGCATTTGGTCTACAAAATTGAAGGACCAGAGTCCAAACAGGTGACATTTTTGAAAACTGCCATACAAAATACAAGAATTAAAAAAAAGAAAAAAAAAACAGGGAAGAGGTTGAAACACTGCAGGCTTCCACAACCAGGTTAAGGCCAGACAGGAGGACCAATCATAGAGCTTCACCAGTTCACGTGCTGCTGTTTGTTTATGTGTGTGTTTGGGGGGTGGGGGGTCATGTTCTCAACATTAACCCTTTATAGGGAAAGCGTCTATATTTAGACACTTCCACTCACATCATAAATGATGTCGGTGTGCCTTTTCACGGACTCTTAGAATTATGAGATTTCACCCAACCAATCAACACAGATCAAGCTAGTCACAGTTTGCGCCGTTCGACCAATCAGCGCAGGGCTACAACGCACCAAATATTGGTGTGTCTGAAAAACCAGAAAACTGCCTTCCTGGAGCTCGTCTCCTCTTGTGTTTAAGGTTGGATCTCTAAAACTAACAACGCTAGGTTTATGAAACTCTCACATCACAAGGTTGACTAGTGGTGCTAAATAAAGATATATGTGGTGTAAATGTTAAACTCAATGACGTTGGTGAAATCAGAGCATGAAAATCAAAGCTGCCATATTTGATCATACGCCCTGAACAAGTAAAACATTATGTATATTTTTAGGTAAAATCTGTTGTTTTTTAGACAGAATCTTCATGATCATGGTTACAGTAATAATAATAATTATAATATTGAATATATTTTTCAGTTTTAAACTAAGATTTCTATAAAAAACAGAGGGGGACAGTTATTGTGCCAGCGAGTCTCACCATCAGTGATGATGATGAAGAGGAGGAAGATGACACTGAGGCAGATCCTCAAATACAAAATATTCTAAAGATCTATATTTGATCAGAAATGGCATTTAATGTTCTATAACTTCCAAAAATATTCTACAGTAATCTGATTTTATAAAAGTCTACTGTATTGTTTAATAATTGTGATATATTCAGTATTATTCTACAGTGATATAATGTTTTAAATTAGCTAGATTATTCTAAAGTGTCTTATAATTATCTGTATTATTAAAAAATAATGTTTGTTTTAACTTGTTCCTGTTTTTTATTTTGGGATTTCTTTTACCAGAACAGGGCCAGCGTCGATATTTGAGCACTTCATTTTCTCTGATTTTCTCCATGAAAATAAATATATTTGAAAATTGTAACAGAAAAATACATTTGTTATATACCATAATAACACCCTGGGGTTGAAATATAAAATTTTAAACTACTTCAATGATTGCCCTGTAAAGGGTTCAAATGTTTTTTTTTGTTGTTGCAATTGGAAATAAAGGTTTGTTGTAAGTTCCTTGGTATTTTTTTTTTATACATTTGAACACGGGTTTTACAATACATTTATAAAGTTTTAAATATTTGTAATTCATGGGGGGACTTCACTCTTTTTAATATGTCTACCAAATGTTTATATTTTATATTTTAGTGGATCCTGGTGGCAAAAAAACATTGAATACATTTAACTAAAGATTTAGTCAAATTAACTCAAGAGGTTGGGTTAATTTTAACCCAAAAAATGGGTTACGTAATTATAAACTAAACAACCCAATTTTGTGGGTTAAATTAACTCAAGAGGTTGGGTTAATTTAACCCATAAAATAGGTTACCTAATTATAAACTAAACAACCCAAGTTTTGGGTAGATGCAAATAACCCAATTTTGTGGGTTAAAGTAACTCACAACTTGGGTTGGTCCCTCTTAACCCATGAATTGGGTTAAAAATAACCCAAATTGGGTTGTTTTCAACCCAACTGTTTTTAGTGTGCACCTCCAAAAGATCTTTGAACACAGACCCAGGACACACTAGAGGGACTATGTTTCTTGGTTGGCCTGGGAACGCCTTAGGATTCCCCTGGAGGAGCTGACCCGAGTGGCTGGGGAGAGGGAAGTCTGGGCCTCTCTGCTTAGGCTACTGCCCCTGCGACCCGACCCCAGATATGGGTGGACGGGCGGACGGATGGATGGACCACCTGCACTATCTAACTGATCATCCTTGTATTGCATTTTCTATAACTGCTACACCCAGAAAGGCTGTCTTCAGTCTAATGGACCTTAGACCGTTTTATAATAATGGCTGCTGTGGTCACAGGAACATGAAGCTGCTTGTGAGCGTTGCTTCATTGACCTGCAAGACTGTGTCTGTATGCATCAGAAAGACTATTGATCAATCAAACCATTTGAAAAGTCAAAACCATCTAAATGATGTCTTCTTACCCTGGTCCCACATCATGTCCTGCAGACACACCGAACAATCAACGGGCCAGTCCTGTTTCAGTTCTTGTGCTGTGAAGAATAAAGGCAGGATTAGGGTTGAAAGACAACAGCTTGTTAACATTATTTAATGAGACAAAAGCTGTGTGACCCTTGGTCAATGCCGTCTTTGAAAATAGCTCAAAAATAATAATAAATAAAAGTGGAGACTATGTGACTCAAGGGTTGTGTTCAGAACAACATTGTATTTCCCCTCATTTCCAATGGAAAAAGAACAAATATTGAATAAATAGAACACTCTGTCACTGTAGACTGTTGAATCCATGGGCATGTCACCACTAAAAAGGATCAGGACTATTATTAACCCACCAAACAAGTAAAATACACCCATTACTAATAATTTAACCAATGAAATAAATTCAGTGCATTCTATTATCAAATAGAAGTTCAGAGGGAAGCTGTTAAATCAAGATTACAGGCGAAACTTGAAAAATTAGAATCTGGTGCAAAAGTTCATTTATTTCAGTAATTCAACTTAAAATGTGAAACTAATATAGGAGACAGACTCATTCCATGCAAATCCAGATATGTCAAGCCCTTATTTGTTATAACTGTGATGATTCTGGCTACAGCTGATGAAAACCCCAGAATCTCAGACAATCAGAATATTGTGAAAAGGTTCAATATTCTAGACTCAACGTGTCACACTCTGATCAGCTAGTGAATCCTGAACACCTGCACAGGGTTCCTCAGCATAGGTTGAGATCCCAGGGGTACATGCCCCCCCTTGCATAAAGTTGTTGCCCCCAAACATTATTGAGCATATATACTTAGTAGGGCTGGGATGATAATCAATAAGTCAATTAATCGTACCATAGATGAAAATGAACTCAATAATTCTTCCAGCCTCAATATATCGCCATGTGCCTGCGTGTTTATGTTTTCCTTGTCTCTTGCCTCCAAAGACGCTGGACAACAAGAGGGTTCAAGTGCAGGTAGGTTGTTGACACTGGATAGGCCATTGTATTTATTGTTTTGGAGAGACAGGGTCTATTTTATTGTTTTTGGTGCAATATTCTCTAACAGAGAGTGAAAGTGCTTTATTATTTTATTTTTATTGTTTTTCTGTTTGTTTTATTTATTTAGAAGTTCTGGTTCTGGACATTCCAATGTTAAATAAAGGTTTAATTGTTGCGTTTGAAAGATGTACTTGCATTATTATGATATATTAACATTAAATAAGTGGTTATTTTGGTCTTGATAATGTCAACAGTAATATTGTTTATCGTCATTAATTTGTTGGACAATATATCGTCCAGCAAAATTTGTTATCGTCCCAGGCCTAATACTTAGGTAATAGTGATATAGAATTGTACAGTAAAAGCAGAGAACAAATGATAGCAATTAAAACTGTAAAACACTGTGTTTTTAATAATTGAATGATTATGATCCCACCTATTCCTACAACTGGTATAGTCCAAGCTGTTTCGAACCAAGAGGCAAACTCAGCTGGACAAATGAAGGCAAGCAGGAAGTGACAAAAACTGCAGTTCCCCCCTCATCCATTAGGGGCTGGAACCAGAAAGGAGCAATCCAAGGGGTTCAAATGAAGGCAACTGGACTTCTTTGGTTTCTTGAAGACGTTTCGCTTCTCATCCGAGGAGCTTTGTCAATAGAGCTTTCTACAGTAGCTAAAAATAGATTGCCGCAAAGCACTCTGGGAAATATGGTCATACAAACAATCTACATTCACCAACGGACCAGTCTGAATGTTTTAAAACAGAAATGGGAGCTGGACCTGGGTGTTGGATTATGTGAGGTCTGGCACAGGGTTCATGGACATTCATAAACCCTTGATTTGTGTGAAACACAGTGTAATTGTTTTGCTTCCACTGTTTAATTTGACTTAATTTAAGGCCGTCTGTCATTGTCTTGCCTTTGGATAAAGGACCTCTTTTACATTTGGTTTTATTGTTTTGAGATGTAGTTTTTATTGTCAGGACTGTTCCTGTTTTTGGAGCGCTAGTTTTTTTTATATTTTTTACTGCTTTTACTAGTCCTATGGTTGATTTGACCATTTTTTATTGAATTACTGTGTGTGTCTGGTTTCTGCCTTTTATTGCTTATTTGGGTATCATGCTATTGCAATTGTTTATTTCAACTTGTTTTTCAACTGTAAGGCGCTTTGTTCAGCTCTCATGCTGTGTTTTAATGCGCCAAAAAAATAAACTGGTATGGTATGGTATTGTCTTAGTCTTATTTGTACACAGACACGGCTGTCCGCGTATATTGGGTTTGTTTACATTGTTATAATTATTTAAAAGCCTTTATTTATAATCATGGGCGAACCACAGCTTAGCAGGATTTTATTTAATTTTTTTGTTGTTGTGCGTTTTTGTTATTGTGAGTTCGATTATGAAACGACTCTGCTATCTTATTTGCTATTCTGTTGTATATTTTGAGGACCTGAGATGATACATCTCAAGCAGTTATTATCCTCATTAAACATAAGTCAAATAAATAAATAAATAAAATAAATTTTGTGTTGTGTGGTCACCATTTATGTTGTATTCTGATAGTGTACCTGTTAAAAATGTTTTTATTTTTTGTAATTGTTTTTTTATTTCTTTTGTAAGCTTGTCTTTGTGTTTTGATTGTTTCATTAAAACCTGCTTTATGTTTGTTTTCTTTCTTGGGTTTGATCCAGGGTAGTGAGCTGGGCGGTGAGGTGGTGGTGGAGGGGTTCTGTGTTGTTTGTTTTGAAATATTTTGAAAAAGTGAATAAAAAGACCATGTTCAAAAAGACGACCAGGATAACACAACACAACCAGCTCTTATAATCAGTTCAGTTTGTCAAATCTCCAGTTAGCCACACCAGCCAGCTCAAAAACACACCAGGTCACATTTATTCAGAGTTTCACACAATCCAGTTCAGTCCCAAACACACCTGTGTGTGCTGCCAGTCACCAAACCATTCCTCATACATGTTTTTAATAAAAACCAGACGCATGGATGAACAATAATGGAGCGGTGGGGGAATGACTGACAGGCTGAGGATAAAACGATGGATAGAAAAGGCAGCTGTTCACACTGCTACTTTTTAATAATTCACCTGAGGAAACAGTCATTATCGAGCTCACCAGGAAGAAAGACTTTGAACCACCAGTAATTAGCACAAAACTTTAAGGACCTTTTAATTAACGATACACCATGTGAGGAGTAATAGCTGCTAAACAAGTGATAATTTACAGCAGGATGAGCAACGTGAGCTGTTAGTTCACAGCCAGGGGCCTCTGTTTCTGAACTCCTGCTCTCTGTTCGGTGTGAATGGGTCAGTGCCGGTACTGCCAGCCAGCTGTGGTAACGTTAATCAGATGCGATACCCTCAAATCAGGTGTTCTACAGTCATCAAGCTGTGGCACTTAGAGGCTCAGAGAAAAATTCAACTTGACTCAAAAAGCTCGGACAAATTGCCTGGACCTAACAGACATAACCACTTCTTCCAGAACCTGGCTTGCTGTGCCAACATTGATATTGTATTTTTGTAGTTAGTCCTCCTCACTAACGCCATACCGACAGGACAGAGGCAAAATGCTGATATTATAGAGGAATGAAGGATGTTTGGGGCTTAGAGCTGGAAAACCTTTCAATTCTTCATTAGTTCCTGAAGATAATCATGGTTTCAATTTCATCAGGATCCTGTCGATAACAGGATGTTTTTAGGTCATTCATTCTGTCTGCACCTTGTTTCTATCGGGGCGTCCTCAATAAACTCTCCTGCTTCAGGACGCTCCTAACTACATGATTTCTCAAGGCCTTAAAGGAAAATATATCAACCACTTCTTTATTGATAGGAAGTCAAAGACAGAGTATTTCCTCCACACGGTCCTTCATCAGACTCGTCTAATTTTACCGTTAAAGCTATGTTGCTCCTCACAACATCTAATTTGACCGGGAGAGGATGGGTGCAGTTCTATAAACTGGTTTTATTTTTAGAGCTGAAACAAGAAAATAAGAAAAATAAAATGAAGAAACAGAAATTCTCACCTCGCCTCTGCAGGTCGTACTGTCTCCTCGTGTTCTGGTCGCTAAGGAGCCTCCAGGCTTCATTCAGTTCAACAAATCCTTCAGAAGAGTGCTCCCCTTCAAGGCGATCAGGGTGGTACTGCACACATGAAAAAACATGCATGCACACAGACAGACGGAGCAAATGAGTTCCAGAGTCTGTGGTCCAAAAATCCTACAACCTTTGCTTTTGCAGCTTTATTCCAACTGGCCCTGACGATGTGGCCTCAGTGACCTGCCGGGGACATCAGGATTTAAAGTTTCTATGACGTATGTCAGTGTTTGTCCATGTAGCGCTCTAGAAACCAAAACCAGAGCCTTAAGGTGGACTCTGAAACTGACTTGAAATGAAAATCCTCACAGAATTGTTTTACAATCTGAAACTTCTGGAGACTTGGGTGTAGAAGAACTAAAATTTCATATTATTTTTTTTATTAAAATGATGACAAATCACCATGATCAGATGGTATGAGGAACTATATTTAACAAGCATTTTCAGGGAAGAAATTAATATTTCTTCAAGATACGTGTATCTAGGATTCTGTGTAGAAATAATCCTCATCAATCATTGTGATCTGTACTCACTCGTTAACTGGCCATCACTCCATTCCCACAGGTTGTTACATTGGTATCAATTTATATACAAAACAATCATCGGTAGAACACCGTCATATCTTCGCTCATTACTCATCTCTTCCAACAACCAGCGCATTTTACGTTCCAGTAACCTAATCTCTATGGTTATTCCCAAAGCTCGCACCTCCTTTGGCCGCTCTTCATTCCAGTTTGCTGCTCCCAATGACTGGAATGAGCTGCAAAAATCACTAAAGCTCACTACCTACGTTCTATTATCTACCTTCAATAATTCATTGCATTCAATAGTTTCTGATCAATGTGCTTCTGAGTACTTAGATTGTTTTAAGTCTGTTTTGATGGCTTGTACATATTATATATGAGAACAGTCCTTTGTTTTTATGTCTAGCTGTTTTATCTTATTTTTATCTTGTATTTTTTGTATCTCATCTGTTTTTTATCTCATCTGTTTGTGTAAAGCTAACTATGTGTCTGTTGCTGCTGCCTCTTGGCCAGATTGTCGTTGTAAATGAGAATGAGTTCTCAATCGACTCATCTGGTTAAATAAAGGTTAAATAAATAAATAAATCCCTTACGCTTTTCCCCATGAAGCACAATTCAAGTAAACTAGATTCAAGTGAACTAGATTACCGCATATGTGTTTTTATTTCTCTTCTAATACTTTTGAGTGTCTGTGCTACTGTGACAAGTGATCCCACTGTGGGATCAATAAAGTCTATTCTATTCTAAACCCTGTAGGTCCTGAGATTTATTCCAATCATTTTGGATGAGCTCTCTCACAGAGGCGACAGGCTGAACCAGAAAAAAACACCTGTCTGATTTCATTCTGTTGCTGGGCTTTAATTAAATAAAGATGATTTTATTTTTGACGCAATCCAACTTTTTAAATGAGGGGAAAGAGTTTCTGTCAGTCATGTTTCAGTCCAGGACCTGGACACCTCCAGTCTGATCCGGACCTTTAACCAAAGACACGAACCAGAACCCGGACTCGGGGGTGAGACTCACCGCAGTCCGTGTGTTTACCTTTAAAGCCAGCTGCTGGTACCGGTGTCGGAGCTGCTGGACCGAGTCTGACGGGCTGGCCCCCAGAACCGCATACAGGTCCTTCTCTTTGGTTTCACACATGCCTGTAGGTCAGAAGGCTCACTTCAGGACTCACGTGTTCGGTAAAGAGATCATTTATAAAGTAGCGAACCCAAACTGGACCGTGTTGTTTCTGGATAACACGTCTGAGAACTCCCCTCATTAGTGGTTCTGCTACACCGAACAGCAGAACCTCCGTGAGCTGATACCAGCGGTTCTGAATAAAATAACTCACCGTAAAAACGGAGTCCTGCTCCGTGAACGGGTCGAGAGCTCAGGCTCGGAAACGGACCGGTCAACAGGAGAAACCCAACAACTGTCCACAGATCAAAAAACAAATCTCTTTCCACAGGATGCAACCTGGAGGCAAGTGTGCAACATTGAAATAGTCCACAGGAAACTAGCACCCAGCCGCATACAGTTCCGCTTACAAACAGAAATAACGCAAAAATAATTTCAAACAAAATCATTATAATTGTTAAAACAGTATAATCTGAGCGATAACAACACTCATTTTATTTATAAACAAACATTTATACATGAAGTTGAAGTTGGTTCCTATTATTAGTTTCCAATTCAACAAGATGGAAAGGGAAATTCCAACCTGTCCTTTCACTCACTGAGAATCTTTAACCTAGCCTGGCAAGCCATATTGGAGTCTTCTTGATCACATTAGAACTGGTCCAGCTCAAAATCTACAATATTTAAACACTTCAAACGAGACTAGATTATTCTATTAGGGCAAATTAATTTGTGTCAATATTTCTACACTAGATGCAGACATAGGACAGAATTAAAGAAGCCTTAAGCAGGACTAAAGTTTAGACTTGTGTGTTAATGTATGGGTGAGTTAGTGGTTGCTGCAATAAAACAGGTTCTAGTTAAACAAAATAAAAAGTGTAAAACTTCAAACATTTTTATTAATCAGCTTTTGTTGTAGTTCAGAGAATTGCAATTTCTCTATTTCTGCCCTCAGCTGCAAAAGGAGCTCCTCTCACCCTGCAAGAAAAGACATTCAGTTATGAAGGATGAATCTTTTTCTTATTTATTAATTATATTAATAATATGTTCATCTTTCCTTAGTCACTTATTCTCTTACCTCTCCTCCACCTGGCCACGCTCACTGTGCCTCAGTCTTGGTTTTCCAAACCATTTATCAATTTTAAATGACATGTTAAACAGCTTTTTTTATTTGTTGGGAAGGGGTCTCACTCCCAGAAGGAACAATAGCAGACATTGAGGACAGCTACAAGTACCTTAAGTATCCCACAAGCAAATGGCAACCTCAATGAGGCCACAAGGAAATGAGCCAAAGCCAAATATGAGTAAGACGTCAGCTCAGTGGCAAGAACAAGATTCAGGCAAGAAACAGCTATGCCTTGTCAGTAACCAGATATCCTGCGGGAATAATAAGCTGGCCAAAGGAAGAAATACCGACTACAGATGTTTTATTGACAAGTTTATTTATTGACAAGTTGACAAGTTTAACAACAACAATAACAACAGGACAATAGAAAAACACCAGAGATTCCAGATTACATTAAAGAACCAAAACTTAAATTGAATCTGACCCATTTTTACAAGATTTAAGTAGATTATAAATAATAATAAATCAACATTTTAGGCAGGTCATAGCCAATTGAATTTCCAATGTTAGATTTTTATGAAGGGAACTTCCCAAGAAGCAACGTTAGCTTATAAAGGAAACCCAGACTTAAACACATTACATTTACAATACAGAACATTAAACCATCCCCAAAACAAGATTATCCTACCCAACACACCCACACCTAAACCTACACTCGTTATGTATCACGTTATATATTGTAATTATAACATAATTCTCACTTATCAATGTTAACCTATTATCTAGTTCTGCATCTATTCACAGGAATCTTTCCAACACATCAACTTATTTAAGGCAAGAGAGTTCATTCTTACATTCAATCATAATTTGGACAAGATATTTCACCTGATAATGACAATTTACGGTTTATATTACATACTTGTTTACATTCAGTTTACATTTGGTTTTATTTTAGTTCAACATCCTTTTTAGGGTTAGTGAAAGCATAATGTAGTAATAGTTCATTTTTCAAACGTTTCTTAAATGTGTGTAGAGACGATGAAGTTTTTGTTTTACTGTCAATTTTATTCCAAATCACTGGGCCTTTGCATGCAATACTGAAGTTAGTACATTTCAATTTACGATTTTTCCCCTTCTGCTTATTTTCTCTTCTAGTATTATGTTCATGTGTCAAATAGGTTATAGGGATAAGTTGACAGAGTCTTTCATTTTGTCTATGTACCACCTTATACATCATGCATGCATTGTGAAAGAAGTTACTCTCGATAAGCTTCAAGAGCTTGACCCTGTAGAAAAGCAGATCGGAGGGAGCATTAAAGTCAGACCATGATATAACACGTATGACTTTCTTTTGCAAGGCAAGTAATTTGTCAAGATAGCTTGGATATGTGTTACACCATATGATATTACAGTCATTTAAATGTGGTTCAAAAAGAGTTTGATACAATATCATGAGAGCTTCAAGAGAAAGTTTGTTTTAAGTTTGTTTTGATGGCTTAATTTTGTTGTTAATTCATCAATATGTTTTTTAAAATTACAAAATCCATCAATAAATATTCCTAGGAATTTTGTATGTTTAACTCTTTCAATAACCTTTCCACTAATCTTAATGCTTACATCTTCAATATTTTTACGAGTTCTGTTAGAACGAAACATAATCCAATAGGTTTTATCAATGTTTAAAGATAATTTATTACATCTAAACCAAGTATCTACTTTCATTAATTCATCATTTACTATTTTTTGAAGAGTATCAAGGTTTTTATGAGAAAAGAATAAGTTTGTGTCATCTGCAAAAATAATTTTATGTAATATATCAGATGAGTTTATAAAGTCATTTATATAAATAATAAATAGAAGAGGACCTAAGATAGATCCCTGTGGTACTCCGCATTTAATCTTTTTAGTTTGAGATTTACTACTGTATATTTGTACATATTGCTCTCTTTCAGATAGATAACTTCCAAACCATTTAAGCGCAATTCCTCTGACTCCATAATGTTCAAGTTTCCCCAGCAAAATTTCAGGATCTATAGTATCAAATGCTTTCGATAAATCTAGGAAAATTCCCACTCCACATTCACCTCTGTCAACTGCATCATTTACTTTCTCAATGAGATTGAGAATTGCAGTGCATGTTGCACTCTTTTTTCTGAATCCATACTGAGAAGATGTAAGTATATCCAACCTATCCAAATAGCCATACAACCTGTTATATACTATTCTCTCAAATACTTTAGAGAGAGTAGGCAATATAGATATGGGTCGATAATTGTTTATACTGTTTTTATCCCCAGTTTTATATACTGGGATGATTTTTGCAAGAAACAGCTATGCCTTGTCAGTAATCAGATATCCTGCAGGAATAATAAGCTGGCCAAAGGAAGAAATACTGACCACAGATGTTAAGACATGGAAACTCCTAACCATGCATGGAGGGTTCCACCCCAAGTCCAGCATCCAGACTGTACACCAGCCGTAAGGCTGAGGACTAGTGAGTGTGAGAGCCACTGTCCAGGATGAAACAGCCAAGATCCATAAGTACTTCAAGGACAAGGCCCCAACAGATGACGTACTCAGTGAATGTCTCAGACAATGGTGAACAGGAGGTGCTGGAAATACCACCATGGGAGGACAAACCCCTACATGGGATGTACCACCAACAGATAACTGAAGTGGCTGAAATCCTACCAATGGCTAGAAAGAGCTGGTCTGAAGGACAGCACACAGGCACTCATCATATATATATATATATAATTAAAATTATATATAATTTTAATGATGGTATTTTTTTAGAACCATTGTATAATGATGTTTTTTTTAAATGTACGTGTGGCTGGCATCAACCATCCTGAGGGACTGAAGATGGAAATTAGTCCTGGCTATAATCTTGTGTATTTTCAAATGTGTAAAAAAATATAATACAGTAAAATACAGTACAAATAAACTAGGGCTTCATATGGTTTCTGAGCTGGACCAGTTCTAATGTGATTCAAATGCAAAAAAGGTGCTGAAACTAGCCTTTATTGGGCTTTCACAAATCAAATAAAGGTCTCATGAATCACAAACTGTTTTTTTAGGATACTGCTTTCAGTGTAGAATAGTTTAGTCTAAGTTTGATGTGTTTAAGTATTGTAGTTTTGAAATTAGAGCAAATCAAAAGGGGTCAGGGGGTTAAAAAATTTGTTGGAATTACCCTTCATCTGTTTTTCCGAATGCTCGGTAGATAAAAGTTGAACAAAGTCTACGATGGTTGTAAACACTCATTTTTTCTTAAATAAGTTTCGTTTAATAATGTTAAGAAAGTCCTGTGTTGAAAAACAACGTGGATAAGAAGTAAAATCCATAAATTACGAAAGATTAGTTGTGTTTCATGGCCGTTATCAATAAAGTTTAAATACAAAACAAAAAAAACGGATACCGGAAATAGCGCCCCCTTCAGTTCCGGGAAAAAAATGGCGTCATTTCCATATATGGTGTGGTCGTGCCCTGTGCCCACTCTCCGCCCCGTCCTTCAAGCTGCACCCAACTGTACTTGGAGAGAAAGGCGTGTTCAGCACTTTTCTTGTATCTGGACCTTGTTACGACCCGCCAGGCCGCAACATAAAGTTTGGTCCACCATTCACAGCTGATCCCAAGCAACCACACCAAAAGAGCTATTAAAATGATTTATTTACATATTTACAATAAACTAGGACTCAATCAGTTCAACTAAAGGTGAGAAACTCAGGGTGAACCAAGGCCTAAAATAATAAAACACCTCTAACTTAAATTGCCCAGCTGACCTCTCAAATAAAATTAATCAAATGACAAACTTACCTCCCTGACTAACAAAACAGGAGAAAATTGGGTTTAAACAAAAAGGCAGTTCACTAATCCTCAAATTAATCTCACACAGGGCACTCTAATGTTACACAGGACATGAAGCACAAACAGACCGGTGGCTGGTTGGCATGGGCAGAGAATGAGGGGACACCGCTGCTGGTGTTCAGGTTCTTTTTAAAAGGTCTGCTCCTCCCAGTCACCCAATCAGGAACTCTCACGGCTATCTTCCACCAATTGCAGGAGGGCACCTGCACACTGAAATTTACATTTTAGATAACACAACAGAAAATGAAAATCAGAAAACAGTCCCTTACGGACGTAACAACCTCATTAGAACGGGATCAACTGTGCTTGCAGCCAGAGGAGCCATAATGGGGGAAAGGTTAGGATGATTCAAGGGCCCATATTATTTAAATTCTAATTTAATTCATTTTTTAAAAATTCACAAAATGTGATAGGCCTTTATGATATTTTTTATGGGGTCCAAAATCCCTGGCAGCACCCCTGCTTGCAGCTGTTCACATACTCAAGGGGATCTCTGGATGTCTGAAGCTCAGGTCTCTTCCAAGTCTTCCATGGGTCTTGGGGGTGAGTGGCTCCTAACACTCACTATTGGACCCTGACAAAACCTTATACACAAGCATGTTTACACACACACACGCACGCACACATACTCACACACACACACGCACACACATATGCATGCACACACACACATATGCATGCACACACACACACACACAGGCACACGCACACACACACACACACACACACACAGGTGTTCACCAGGTGTTCTCGTAAGTAAGGAAGAAGAAGAAATTTTTTTAGGGTGCCTCTCAAGATAAAAATCACAAGGCGCTTCACAAGAACTCAAAATAAAAAATAATTCTTGTAGTTACACTTGTAATAGAAATGAAGAAAAGGAAAAATTTAGATTAAAAATTGAAGGAAGAAAAAATGAATAAGAAAAAGGTCATCACGGGATGCTGAGAAATAGAGAATTGGTACAAACAGCAGCATGAAGAGAAGCTAGAGAAGAAGAATCAAGGACTCAGGTGTTCTCAGACAAATTAACTTGGGCTGTGGTCGGCACTAAATACACCATGAATGAATTATTATGGTGTGTTTTTTTAGTAACATATTGTTATGTATTCATATGGTATTTTGTTGCTGTGGTATCTTGATTCTGTTTTGTAGAAGAAGTAGGAGAAGTTCCTTGTGCCTCCTCTATTCTTTCCTTTTGTTTACTTTCTCTCCCATCTCTCTTCCTTTCTCCTTTCCCTTTTATTTCTGTCTCCACCTATGTTGAGATTAAAGTTAAATATATAGCAATTCTAATAAAGTTCCTTCTAAATATATACATCAGATGGTGGTATTAAGGCTATTGTACATGGTGCTGAAGGTTTGGTTGAGTTGCAAGCCTTCAGCATTTTGCTTTCTATAATTTCATGTCATGGGACAGCTCTCATGTTCACATGGCAGAAACATTTCTAACATGATCTGTAGCTCGCATCTGATTTAGTGAGTTTGGCTCTTAGAACGTTGAGTTTTATTTTTCACTCACTTGTTCAACAGCCAGGAAAGAGCAATACTGAACTACCTGCAGGGAAATAATCTTTCCTGGAAATACAGACCATCTGTTAATTGAAATGGGATCAGAGAATATGAGGTGACACAATAGCACTTATGATCTGACTTCCTGTCTGTCACTTCATCATGGCCCTAACAAGACCTCAGAGAGAATGTGAGGAGGGGAGGCCTGGGGCGAGTGACATTGTGCAGTTAATTATTTCTTCATTTTGGGTGAATTAGGGCCAATTAGTCAAGTGACAAGTATTCACTGTCACATTAAGAGGCTGCAGTTACAGCTGGTTACTAGTAAAAAGAATCTGTTCTTTAGAACCCTGGAACAGAACCTGCCAACGCAGAGCTCCTTGCTAACACCATCACTGAGCCCAAGCTGTGTTTTGGTCAAGGATCTTTGTCTCACATTTAGTTTGACATGTTCCTCGCATTAAGGTTACATGAGCAAGAACTGAACTGTTCTTTTTCCATGGAGGAATAATATTATAATGTACAACATCAAAGATTTTGTATACAAGATTTGGGTTTTAGGTTCTGACCCGTAGAGGTGCTCAGTGGGGCTGCCAGGTGGCCCAATGAGGATTCATGTGATGATCTACCCTCCACATGTACAACACTCTTTCTTCATTTATCTTTTTTTTTTTTTTTTGGGGGGGGGTGCACTGAAAATTCTTGCCGTAGCTCACATTTCATCTTTTCTTGCCCATGCAAAGCCTGTCCAAACAATGATTTGAATTATCCTTCATTTGTTTTATGATATTTTGCTTTTATGATCATTGAATGACTTTCTGACTTGTTTTGTTGATCTTTGTGAATCACTTTGTGATGTTGTGATAAGTGCTATATAAATAAACTTTACTTATTTACTTACAAACAGAAAATCCAATGGTTAAATTCATGTGAAAAGCCAGAAAAAGACATTTTTACACTTTTTACTTATCTTCCATTGCCAGGGACCTTACAGCGTGGAGGACACAGATCCATCCACGAGTTCGGGAGGCATAGATCTGCCAATGTTTGGGCTCTGTTTGGGTCAAATCGTCTTCTTTATAATGGATTAAAAATTAAAATACAGTTACATTTTTTGTCTGCCTAGTTTTTATGTATGGATATACATCAGGAAACAATCAGGAGGTGACCACGTTCTGATGGAATAGTTTAAAGTTAATCAAGTAATTGCTCGTGTAATTAAAAACTGTGTTGGGGGAGGAGATGGAGGGATTCATGCTCACAATTAAGTGTGTGTGTGTGCGTGCATGCGTGCGTGTGTGTGTGTGTGTCGTGACTTCCTTTTGCATATGTAGAGCAGCTGGTCATTAGAAACGTGTGAGCTGCAGAAACAACACAGACCAGCAATGACTGGCTCATTAAAAATAGAAAAGAACAACAGGCAGCGGCAATACACAAATACACCTGTTTACCTGTGTGCATGTTTGTGTGTGTGTATGTGTGCGTGCGCGCGTGTGTGTGTGTGCGCGTGTGTGTGTGAGATCATGAAGCTATTGTTAATTTCAAAAGACAATTAAATATGATAAACATGCAGAATGATCCAAACACGTCTGATATGCCAGTCAAACCACTGACCCTCACACTGGCTGTTGTCTCTGCTGCTGATGTGGTGATGAAGATAGTCTGAACGACACATGCACTTAGCAAATGATGAAGCAGATGTTCATTAGAAAGGTGTTATCTAAAATAACAGTAATCAACAACTTTCCAAACAACAACCGTATTTAAGAGTTTTCTCATTAACTGATCCAGTTATTAAAAAAGGCTCGGTGTACGTGTGCTTGTGTTCAGTGTAGACACGTCTGCCCAAGACTCCTCTCTGTGACTGGCCAGTTTAAAATGATACCATACTTGACATGAACTGGCTGGTGTTTTCTTGTTTTATGATATGTTAGTTCATTATTTTGTCTATACTGTGTTCAATCGGTCAGTGTAAGCTGCATGCTGAATGAGCAAATATTCTCCAACCCCCATCGTCTGCATTAGCCGCAGAAAGGAAACAGTCCAGGAAACAATCGAGTCAGAAAAAGTGGATCTCTTCTATGTCACAGGGAAAATCAGTATTCATGGCTCCATGCACCCACCTTGGCTTGGCCCAGTCTCTTCGATGTTCTTCCCCAACCGTTAGTTATTTTTATCTCTCCGCTTCCCCGTGTTTTTCATACCTGACCATTTCTCATGTCCCCCTCTTCTTCAGCTGAATTACTCTCCCCAGATTCATCCCCATTTAATTCCCTTATATCTTTAGCTTCCTTTCCTTGTTGGGTTCTGTTACCCTCCCTGTTTTAGTTTATTTTATATTTTCTCCCAGCCTTTTAGTTTCTAGTTATCTTGTTTTGTTTAACAGTGTTTTAGTTCCGTTCTTAGATCTCTGAGTCTTGCCTTCCTTACTCCTCAGTTAACTGCCACACCTGTAGACCCTCAGTAATCAGTATCACCACCTGTTAGTCATTCCCTTCACCTCCCAGCTTTATTTAATCCCGGTTCAGTTCTCTTATTCTTGTTGGTTCCTCAATGTCTCTCCCATGGTCTCCCCCTGAAGTTTCCAGTATTTGTAAGTTTACCCATCTTCAATTTATCTACTTTGTAACTCTAGCTTTTCTGCTTGCCCTACTTTTTGTTTATATAGAGATCTTTAAGTTTTACCATCTGGCTGCCTCCGGTTATTCCTGCATTTGGATCCACCTCCAAACACACATGCGGCTGCCCACGGGAAGGACAGAGCACAGTGTGTCTTGGCTAGTAGAAGCTAACCTTTAGCAACCTCAACAACATTGCAGAACACATTCAGGCTTTTGTAATTTGTGGAGATAAAACATCAACTTTGCATTTTACCCAGGAATGAAAAGTGAATGAAGGCAGCGGAAGAGTCGCATTGCTGATGGCCAATCAGAGACAAGAGGCAAATAACAAATATTAATTAGATAAATTGCATTTCTTGCACGAATGCGTTTGAATGCTTGATTTCTGAATATGATAGCTGAAACTGCTGAATTGAAGCTTAAACTAAGCTTAATTGTCAAAAAGAGCTTAATGTATTTAAAGACTTAGGAGCAAAAATTGCTAACAAGTTTTAAAAAGCCCAAAAAGTGGGTAGAGAATATAGAGAAAAATTCTTAACCGCAGAAAATGGAAATCTCTAAACATTGTTTAAAAAACTGGACAGCTGAAAGGTTTAAACAGCTGGCATTTGAGTAGGAATAGTTTAATAGTTAAATTTTCACAATTAGCTGAGCTGTGAATTTTAGCAGCATAAACTGAGAAATGAACATGTCTTAGAACTGAAGTGAAATTGAAAATGAGTTCAATTGTCAAAGTTAGCTGAATGAAATCAAAATTAAACTGTTTGAAAGACCAGAAATTGAACTTTGAAGTTTCAAAACTCTCTCAGCCAATCAAAGACCAGGGATGGTGGACGGCTGGTTTCCTGAATCTAAGCCGATCAAATTAGTGTATAACATGTCTGGGTGAGTAATTCTGTTAACCCGGAATTAGCTTGAACTCTCTCAGCCAATCAGAGAACAGGGATGGTGGACGGCTGGTTTCCTAACACCAAGCCGATCAAGTTGATGTATAATATGTGTGGGTGCGTTTTTCTGTTAACCCGGAAATATCTTGAACTTTCTCGGCCAATCAGAGAGCAGGGATGGGGGGGGGGCTGGGTTCTTGAGACCAAGCCGATCGATTTGATGCATAATATGTGTGGGTGCGTATTTCTATTAACCAAGAAGAAGCTTGAACTCTCTCAGAGAGCAGGAATGGGGGGTGGGGGGGCATTGGGTTCCTGAGACCAAGCCGATCAGTAGGGTATTCTACAGTTGACGTCACCACACAAAGGCTGCTGGGAAGGGTCATACTGATAAGCCGCATTAACAATAGAAAATATACAGTTTCAGAGCGTTTTGACATCGATATGAAGGCATAAAATGGAGGAAGTTGTTTTGACAAACAAAAACATACCAGAGAGCTTTTCTTGATGGCGCAAATGAAAGTGAAAGTAGCCCGCAGGCTCAAATATAACTGGCTCTGGAACCAGGAGGTGTTGAGGTGTGACAGATTGTAAACAAAGACTTCGTCCCTCTTCAGCCGTTTTAAAAGGAGAAAAACTGACAATGCAGTCGGCTGAGAAGGAAATCTGTTTTGTGATTATTTAGTTATAAAACTCTTACTTACTACCTTTATTTATATCTTGTGTAATTTTATTATCTATAGTTTTATGTAATTTCATCAACAACAGTTGGTTTAAAAGTGCATGATACATTTTACTCAGTAACTTTTTTGTCCCTTGTGGACCAAGATAGATGCTAGATTCCTGGATTTTCCTGTCAGTGTCACAGTACCTGTGAGAAGTCACTGTGCACGTGTGGTTAACCTTATATTGTGTGATGGTATGCTTGTTTCAGAAGTGGCCTCATTGTCATGAGTGTCAGTGTGTGTGATGAAGCATAAGTGTGAGGCATTCATGTGTGCAATAAATGAATTATAAGTGTGTGTTTATCGACGCATGCACTGTGCTAATTGAAAGTGTGTGTGATTTCAAGTGAAGATGAACTTCATACAAATTGGATGAAAATGAAAGCTTAAATATTCACCCTCATGTGTAAATGCAGCAGGAAGTCTCGGATCAGTCAGAATTTAAACTGATGAGCAAAACTGTAAATAAAGGAATGTCAGGAATTGTTTACATTAATGATGAATATATATATATATATTCCTCTCTGCTGACTCACCACCTTAATGTGGTGGTGAGGTATGTGTATGATCCTAGGGCTGTGTTGTTTGGGGTAGGATCCCTGGTCGTCCCCTCAGGAGAGAGGGGTTAGACTGTGGGCGACTCAAGATCCTTTGTGGAAGATGACTACAAGACAGCCTGGAAGTGAGAGACTGGGGCGCTCTCCTAAAGCCTGGCCTGGGAGGGAAGCTCATCAGTGAGTGGTCAGAATTTGCCTCCTGGGTTTTGGTTGAGCTTAGCCCACAGAAGAAACAGGAAGTCACGTGGACCCACCTGTAGGGAGAGGAGAGGAGCTGGGTGTCTGGTGAGGGTGGAGGCTGGACGTGCTTATCCGTCGGGTCACAAACCGAGGTAACATTAAAAGACACTTCTGAAAAAGATGTAGCTTTTTACTTTTGGATAATTTACAGGTAAGTTATAAACAGCATTATCAACAGAATTATCTTGAAATAGCTGTCTTGTTCATTTTTGGGTCAGTTATTAGAGCTGAGCTGGAAAGGAGCAAAACAGCATCATTAAAGTTTCTGCTGTGAAACACGAGGAGTAACTAACAGCTCTGTGTTCATCATACATGTTACTGATTCTTTGGTTCTGTTGCTAGGTTACAAAAACAAAAATGGTGACTGTCTCTGTGTCAATGGCAAAATGTTCCATCACATTTATAAACTCACTGACAGCCTGGCGCTGATATACAAGAGTGCACAGAATGATAGAGACTATTATCCACAACACACACACACACACACACACACACACACACACACACACACAATTAAGTGTAAAAGATTGTCTCCCCAGACTTTTATAAATGGAATTTGCACTTTAACAAAATTGTGACACAAATGCACACACACACACACCCCTCACAGGTTTAAAAGGTGTCATTTGTCCGCTTCAGCAGCCAAGTTGAATATTCACCCTGACAGTTCCCAGAAAAGAGAAAGCACAGAAGAGAGCATCGCTGTCAAGTTAGAAAGCAGGAAGGGAAGAAAGAAACGGGAAAACTCTGACTAGGTTTTTAACCATCGTCTTCTGGATGAACAAAAGTAACCAACTGTGTGTGTGTGTGTGTGTGTGTGTGTGTGTGTGTGTGTGTGTGTGTAGACTGGTACCAGATGCTCTAATTTTCACCTCCAAATCTGTTACTGTGCTGTCAGGGTTAGTGTGTGTGTGTGTGTGTGTGTGTGTGTGTGTGTGTGTGTGTGTGTGTGTGTGTGTGTGTGTGTGTGCATGCGCATGTTAGTGTGTGCGTGCATGTGTTGATCAGTTTCCCACACTGATATTTAGCTCTTATTCACTCAATTATAGTAAAAAAAAATCACATCTATGTCCAACTTGTTAAATAAATATTGTGTTCAGGATGTATAATCTATGCTTACATTCTGCACTCAAAAACCATGTAGGGTTTATTTTCTTCCCTGAGGGCAGCAGCATAACTTATGGTCTGGATTTGAATCAAACAATTGCTTAAGATTTTTTTTATATTTTCAGATCACATAAAAAGGTCAAACTCAAATTATCTAATCCCAGGTATTGGTATTTTTTTCTTCTTTTGAATTAGCTTTTGAAACATCTGACCAGCATTTTCTCTGGAAGGTGCCTGTGGTACCGCGTATACAATGGAGGCAGCACATACTGGAGATGAGAGAGAGAGAGAGAGAGAGAGAGAGAGAGAGAGAGAGAGAGAGAGAGAGAGAGAGAGAGAGAGAGAGAGAGAGAGAGAGAGAGAGAGAGAGAGAGAGAGAGAGAGAGAGAGAGAGAGAGAGAGAGAGAGAGAGAGAGAGAGAGAGAGAGAGAAACTTGGGATCAGCAAAAAAAAAACATATTAATCATCATCCTCTTCTTTAGGTTGCTGCTGGGGGAAAGAGGAAGAGGTGCCAGGTCTGCAAGCCATCTGATGATGTCAACATAAGCATGACCTGTGTAAAGTGTGCAAAATTCATTTGAACAAAACACACACTGATGACGTGTCCCTCATGTCTGTGTAGATGCACCTTGTTCATTAACCTTTGTGTATTTCTGGTTCTAAACATTGCATTAGTGCCTACTATCACAGCACGTGACGACATGCCACTTGTGTGCTGTGGAGTTCATGTAGCTGATCTCTTATTTTATTTTGTTCTAAAATTGTGCTTAAAGTTTACTTTCAGTACAAATCCTCTTGAGTCATTAATTTTGATTTTAGGTCAGCAGGTCATTTTGACCCAGAGCAGAAGAGATGTTGCATGTTACTCCATCTACATCACTGCATCAGGAGAAAAACATTTAAATTATAAAATTAATTTTTTATACCATCAGTCATGTAAAACTATTGTGTTTCATTTGTAGGTATTTCCAACATACATTAAAAATGTTTTACAAAGCAGTTTTAATGAAAAACAAGTGAATTATCCTCTGTGAGCAGTGGCACCCTCAGGGGGTGGCCAAGGCCACCCCACTGTCCACACCCAGGGAAGACCAGTGTTCTTTAATAAGGCATGTTAGTGTTCACACAAACCATAATTTTATGAAATCTTTAACTTACTCTTCTCAAAAGAGGATGGGCACATTCATTGTGAATATCCCTAACTTCAAATTGCAGATGAATATTACACAGGGTTTGAATTACAGGAGAGCTAAGGGGTGATGGGCTCCCTTGGAAATGTCATGATGCAGTAGAGTTTGTAGCAGACCCAAATGCAGTGGAGCAGGAACAGATGTGCATAATGGCAGGTAGGATGACGCAACAGGTAGACACGACAAGGATCTGACACAGACAGGCACAGAGAGTTTAAATACATGTGGATACTCAGGAAACAGGTGGGTTGGGTAACGAGGGGCAGGTGAGTTACATCAACACCTAACGAAGGGAGACAAGACACAATAGACACAATAGACACAAGAGGCTGCAGGAGCACATCCTGACAGCTACCCCCCTTAAGGGTGGCTCCCTACACCCAAAACAGGAATCAAACAGAAGGAACAAGGGCAGGAACTCAGAGTGCAGAAGCTCCTTGAACAGAGGCAGGAATGCAGAAGGCTGGAACACTTTGGGCAGCACAGTTGGGCCTGTGGGCAGGGCGGCACGGCCGGGCCTCTGGGTGCAGCGGCAGGTGCTACATGGACCTCTGGGTGAGTGGCAGCAGCTCCAGTCTGGGTGAGTAGTAGAGGTGCGGAGAGGGGTGTCCAACCACCCGGGAACACATGGGATACATCGGATCATGTCCTCTCAACACTTAACACGGCTCACCAAAACCAAAAAAAAAAAAAAGAGACTCCAACCTGCTCACCGCTGGGTCCTTGTAGTGACGGGATGAGCAGCACCGATGCGTCGGCACATGCATCAAGCTCATAGAGCGACACCCCATGTCGGTGCGCGTATCATTTAGGAAGTAGTCATGTGACCGATACAGCTGCTGTTTCACTTGTCAGTGAAGCGCCGAACTGTGTTTAAATGGAGGAGCGTCTCCATCTGTTAATGGGATGAGTTTCTGCCAAAAGTACATTTTTTGAAGCAAAATTATTCCACTGATACATCATACATAAACACAATGTAAACACACTAGAGACGTGACTGCAATGATGTCAGGATGCCCCTAGAATAACGCTACGCCCTCTGCTGTCCTGGTGGAGAATTGTTTCACAACACTGACACCAACAGAGAAGTATAAAAGGAAAACGTCTCCGTCAATACGTGTGTGTGAGCGCAAAGTTGCTGATGGAGATGTATAAACTAGGCTTCAGTGGTGGCAGAATCTATCAAGCTGAAGAAGGCTATCCCAGCTGACCTTTGACTTAGACGGACAAGAACCGAGGGCCGACAGCCACAGCTTTGGTGGAAGCAACACTTGGAGCTGAGCCAGCCATGAGTGAGTGATTAACAGGCTTCTGCAGCCATGTGCTGAAGCAGAGACATGGAAAACATGCAGGGCAGGGAGGCTGAGGACCAGGGTTGAGAAACCCTGCTTTACATGGTTAATGAAATGTCACTCAGACCCCCACCCCCCTCTGTGACCAGAATACCGCACTTGCAACTTCAGAGTGGCGGTCCGGTCCCTGTTGGACTTAGTACAATGGAGCTGACATGCCTGGTGCTGCAGTCTGCTTCCAGCATGTTTCCAGCATGTTTTAGATCATGAACACAGCTGATTTGTTTGATTTAGTGATGAACCGCTCCTGTAGACACTAATGAAGGCTGAGGAGACGTTTAGCTGTTAGATTAAGGTGTTAAAAAGACCAACGCACAGCAAGGAGATAAGTTTTACTTTCGGTTCTACAAACGGACACTAGGGGGTGCTAAAAACAAGCCAAAACTGCCTAGTCTTCCTTTAATTGTCCTTAAGGTTAGGACAAAGGGCCAGGAGGTGTCTGCTTAGTAATGCATTACACAATATGGTTAAGCTGTTAATACTTTAATAGTTTTATAATGCTTAATAATGCACTAAGTAACGTTACTAAAGGGACCCTTATTGTAAAGTGTTACCAAAATGATATGAAGGTCAGAATATAGGAAATGCAGTTTGCTTCAGCTGAGCGGCTGAAAGACTGTTGAACACAGCTGCTGTATGTTTTTGTACTCATTTTTTTATTATTTATTTTTCACAAAGGTTCACTTTTATGGCTTGTTTCATTGTGAGTCAGGTTTAATAAAAGTTTATTTGGGTTTTAAAATGCAACCTACTCACGCTGATTTTACTACACCTCTGAATTTGGGTAATAGTCCTACAAAAACATTTTTGACAGCCTTTTATTCAGTCATTTGAAATTACAAATGTTGGGCTCACCACAATCATCTGAGACGTCACTGATGCTTTGAATTCAGAACAAACTTCTGGATTTTTTTTTCCTCCTAACCAAGTTTCAACCCCACTATCAGTCTTCTCCATCTGAAAGCATCCCAGAATCAGATACTTTTTCACTTGCTTGATTATTAAATTTTATTTACTGTTTGAGTTCATCTTGGGCTAGCTAGTTCATTAGATAGCATCATACAGTGATCTTCTCAGTCCCTACACCCCCAGCAGGTCCAGTGATCAAAGCCTACTGGTTGTGCAGCGCACCAGGCTGAAGACCAAAGGTGACAGATCATTTGCTGCTGTGGCCCCCAGACTCTGGAACTCTCTCCCCCTGAGCCTGAGATCGGTGGACTCAGTGGTCTCCTTTAAAAAGCAGCTGAAGACTCACCTTTGGTTGATTCTTCATCACTACCTTCTCTTCATGATTCTGTTTCTACCAATTCTGTCTGTCCCAGGATCCCATATTACCTTTTCTTATTCATTTTCTTTCTACTTCTCATTTTTTTATTTTAAAAAAAATTCATTTTCACCTTTTTTTAATTAATTTTTTATTATTATATTTATTTTAATAATTTTTTTTTCAGTTTTTTGTTCCTGTGAAGCAACTCGTGATTTTTATCTTGAGATGTGCTATATAAAAAATTGTTTCTTCTTCTTCTAATCATACAATACAGACGTCAAATGAAAACTTCATATTTTTAACAATAATCCTGAACAAATTTTAATCTTAAAATAGCAACAAAAGTTAAATAATTTCTATTCCTCTGCAGGTCTCTCTGTCTGTGTGTGAGGACAGCTCTTTATATTCCAGATAGAATGATCATCAATGGAGAGCCTAATACCATCTGAAGTTAAATGACGTGGAAACAGAACCAGTGCCCTCAAAACTCATGTCCAAACACACAGACTGGCTTCTCTCTCTCTCTGTGTGTGTGTGTGTGTGTGTGTGTGTGTGTGTGTGTGTGTGTGTGTGTGTGTGTGTGTGTGTGTACTAGTGACCTGGATCATTAGCTTAAATGGCTGCATGAAGATTTGACAAGTCCCTTTGTTATTTTCACTGAAAGCATGTGGCCACACACACACACACACACACACACCACATATGGAGGTGAGAAATGAGCGTTTTAGCTAACGAGTGTTTTTTGTCTTATATTTATGGCGCTCTGCTGTCAGTGATGGTTCATCTTCTGTCAGATGTTTGTAAGATCTGTTGAAGCCTCTGTGAGAGTTTCTGTGTACAGGTGGATAAATCAGGAACAGTTTAGTTTCAAAATCACCTGGTTTTGTTTTTTGCTTTAACACACCTGTTCCACTGCATCTTGAATGGAGTCTTTGGCATGAATATGAGTGTATGTGTCTCTAAAATGTAATGGTTTCTCTGCCTCAACTCACCTGCTTTTAACCAGGAGGCGACTAACATGCTGAACAGGTGATTGAATAATTGAATCAGGTGTGTTGGAGCAGGACACAACTAAGGCCCAATCCCAATACTCGCACTGCACCCTACGCCATTCAGTGAAGTGCACTTAAAGGAAGTGCGCAGTAAGGCTTCGAGATCGTAGTACACAAGTGTGCAATAATTGCCCACAGTAAGAGTTGGCACAGTGAGCATTGCGTCATCGACTGCGGCGCATGCTGGGATGCATGTTGCTGTTTGTGCTTTTTTTTCAAAAATCTTTATTAACAGCTTTCAAACAAACAAACAATTATTTGACTACATTTAAATCAATTGCTGTCCACATTTATAACTTAGTCTAAAACATTCAGAGCATGAATAAATATCATTAATCGTCTTAAAATTAACTTCTTTCACTTGAAAATACGTGTTTTCAGAAAAGGCACTTGAGCCATTGCTCTGCCTTCTTCTCAAAATTCCCACGCAGCAATGGATTGTGGGTAATACCCTTGCCCGAAGTCCGCATCGATGCGGACTTGGGCGAAGTGCGAATTAAGGGTGCAAAAGAGGCGTGGTCAACTTCCGCATTTGGGAATCGGGACACCCTACGCACTCGCACCCCTGGCCAGGAACGCACAATTCAAGGGTGCAAGGGTGGAAGTGCGAGTATTGGGACTGGGCCTTAGGCCCAATTTCAATACTCGCACTGCGCCCTACACCTACAACCATTTGGTGGTGTTGAATGTAGCTTTTATCACTGATGTGAGAAAAAAATTGTAAACAATATAAAATGACCTGCACTCAGAAAGAACAGAGGTCAGGAGCTGATTAAATGGCTGATGGTATATTTGGGCTTGGATCAGGACATCCATTAATGCTACAATATTTAATGCAATACTTATCCAACTGTACAAAAGCCATTCTAAAATGATCCCTGCTTGTTACATGTATAGTCATATTTGCATCAATGCCTTTACTGGATTTTTTGCAAATTTTAGAATATTTAATTTTCACAGTTTGATCGTGTTTGGAGCAACACAGACACCATTTCATCCAAAGTTCAAAAAAACCATCAAACACATGAATGTATAAAAACACCAACACCATCTGCTTGGTTTTAATAAAATAAACCCTTATAAACACACATAACTATATACACTGAAAATATGAATTTAGCTAACATTGCTTCACGTGTATATATTTGTACAAAACATATACATGAGTGGGAACAGGAACAAAGATGGGAACTGGTGGTAGATGGCGTTGACGAACAGGAGTTGATAATTGTGTTTTTGACAGAAGGAGGGAGACGGACAGGAGAGTCAGAGTTGCTAACAGTGTGTGTAATGCTGGTATTGATCAACAACACACATGGTGAGGCGGAACGTGACATCATGACCTGGCACTGTGGCTAATCGAAAACTATTTCCCCATCTCTATCAACAACTTTATCATCAACACTCCCATTGCTGGCCTTGCCATCTCTCTCTCACATTTACTGCTGTGATCAGTCAGTCCAGCAACTGTTTGATGGGGTTAAATCTAACAAGAAATTAATTAAAACAATATCACAACACTGTAATAAAGTTACAAGTGGTGATTGTGTTGGGTCCAGCTGTGCTGCACACCTGTAATGAATCAGCTTCACGCAGCGCTCAGTTTACAGAGGATTAGATCTGTCTTCTTAAAGGTCAACTTTACTCATATTCTTCATACATCAGTGGTTTCTAGAAGGAATGAATGCCTTGTAAGTCGTACTCTAGGGGAAAAAAGCTCTGGTGCGCCTGTTTCAGGAACTAGAAGTGAGCCAGATCAGAGTTGAGCTTCAGACAACAGGATCTGGAGTCTTATTTCCTGATATTGGGACATCTCTCCTCTGATTGGCTAACAGCAACACGACTCTACCACTGACTCTGTTTGCTCTGCAACGTTGATGTTTTATCTCCACAAATAACACAAGCCTGGAGGAGTTCTGCTGTGTGGTGGAGTTGCTAATGCTAACGGTTAGCTTCTACTAGCCCAGACGTTCTCTGCTGTTTCCTGGACGCTAAACCAACAACAGCCTTCCCCGTCGTGAGTCAAGATGGGTGAGTCCATGAATGTTCAGTGACAGTGTGACGTAGATCTGTCAGGATTTTCTCGTCTATTTTCTATCAGAAGCTAATGCAGGAGATAGGTGGAGGAGACTGTTTTCATGTTCAGCCATGTTCAGAGTGACTGATTATAATCAGAAATAATAATTAAAAAAATATTTTTCAGTGAAGTTGACCTTTAATTCTACTAACATTGGCCAACACATCCTACAGAAACATGCTGTTCCATTGTACCAGGCAAGCTTATAAAGACTAGCCAAATTATGGTTAACGTGTGATTTACATCCACTTTTATTTCAGTAATAAGTAATGTAATACACAAGTAGTGGATGTAATTATTTTAAAGGTTAAATGTTTTTGCAAGTCTTTTAAGTATTTTAATATTTGACACTTAACTACACTTCATAATAAAACCGAACAGGAACAAAACTATTAGGTGTTACACCAGAGTAGATGACATGAGCATCCCAAGAGACGCTTGTTCTCAGCAGTCCTTACCTCGGCTTTCCACAGGACGTGAAAACGGCGCAGTGAAATGGCCACGAAACGTACTAAGCTACAATTAGCCGCCGTTATAATGGACAGGGTCCTTTCCACCGGCAGCTATGTGTAGCGTTTTGCACGCAACCCAGAAGCAAAGGGATGTTATTGTTACGTCTCGAGTCTATTTTTTACGCGCTATGCCTCTGAAACACGTCAAACTCCACAGACAGGAAGTCAAACACGAAGGCAGTGTAACACATTCGGAAACTTCCAAAAGAAAAGGCAGGTGCAGAACGTCATTTCCTGTGAAACCCCCGTAGCCGATGTTAACAGAACAGAAAATAAACCACAGACCTTTCTGGCTACATGCAGCTGACTTTCTCCTTGCTTGTCATTGTGTGAACGTCTAAAATCACAAATGCTGTTGAAATTTGCCTGTGATTTTGTGACCTCGCGGGATCAGCTGTGTGGAACGCTTTCACTCCCGTTTCGCGTCAGAATCGCTGCCGGTTGGGAATGAGCTCGTGGGTAAAACGGCGCTATTACGTTACGCGCCGATTCCACGTCCTATGGAAAGCCGGGGTAACTCTATTTCACATTGGAAGTATCAGCAATGTGGAACGGCAGCTGAACGGTTTACTTGCGAGCTTCACTGCGCTCCAGTACACACCAGGTGAGTCTCAGCCGCGGAACGGCTTCTTCGCTGTGCACCTCGACAAAATCCCTCGAGACTTTAAAGGTCACAGTTTGTTTATGCCATCCGCCAATAAACCAACAAGAAGAAGGAGGAAATCACGTTTGATGTCGTATATAATGTTGTTCCTCTCCACTGCCAGGACTAAACCATGAAAAACACACTGTTGCACTTCTCGAACGTTGCCGGTAAGCCGTGAGGTCACACGTATAGACGTAATCTACATAGATATGAAATTGCATCGCTGCAATAGTTTTATTTTGAAAATTACCAGACGTTTTAGACTGAAACCGTGTGTGATTTCCTGTCAGCTTTATGTCGATGCATCCCAGAAGCAGCTCGAGGCAAAAATAGAACCTGATCCTATCTTTAGCATCTGGGATGCACCTGAAAATTTCTACGTCCCGGCAGGTTTGAATCACCACCACAGACCATAATGGATTACTCCCCCTGGAGTTTACCTGCTCAAAGACCTATAATGTTTAACTTTCTGGGCTCATTTTAAAGTGGGTAAAGACATATTTGGTGGTGCATGCTCAGTTATGTAATTATTTGTTAATTCAATGTTTTTCCTTTCCTGTCAGGAGTGTGTGGCTCAACAAATAAAGAAGGGGACCAGAGTTCAGCTAGTCTTGCACCGTCCAGTCCAGCTGACCTCCAAATCAGCACCACAGTTGAATAATCTTCTCTGCAGTCCAGACGGAGCTCTCTCCCAGTAACCTTCCACATCTGGAGTTTACCCGGCAAAGCCTCTGATTAGATCTGAGTGTAGGGCAAGAAAATTTAAGGTTACTATTTGGTTCTTTTTGTTTTCTTTCTTTATGGTTTTCTATGTAATATAACTAACATTTTATCACATCCAGAAAACCACAAACACCTGATTATAGGTTACACAGGTTTATGCCACAAATTTCAATCATGATGGACAAGCAGTTTGTCTGTGGTTTTATAGGTATACAGTCAAATGTGTGTTTTCAGTGGGCCTGGTTATGAACCACAGCTCTATGCAGTAAAGAGAAGGCACTCCCATTAAGGCTTTCAACACAACCAGTGCTGGTTCAGTGCTGGTGGAACTGGAGCTAGCCCAGTAGAAAAAACCTACATGAAAGCCAGGACACATATCAGTGTTACAATCACAATGTAGGACAAACAAATGCCATCACTCTGGATGGTAAGTTCATTACAGCAACTGTAAAACATTCATTTGTCTTTAGTAAGAAATGTCCTCTCAGCAATGGAAAAAATACAACGTCTTTCACTCTAAACTTCACACCAGTGGAGCGTGTGAAAGATCTACGAGCTGACAAATCAGGGCAGTAGAAAGTAAAAAGGTGGAGAAGGTCATCTGAGCTGTAGAGCATTCTTCTGGACAGAGATCTGTGAGGCTGATCCTGGGATCTGTTGGAGTCTCTCTCAGTTTTTGGATCACACCCCTGAGAGCGCTGAGGATCACTGGCACTACTGAGGCCCTGGTATTTCTTAAGCTTAACATGTTCCATCCAACTGCTCTTCCTGTCACTTGAACCTCTACATCTACCACTGCTGTCTTGTTTTGCAGGTTGTCGACCATCATGATGTCCTCAGCCACCCTCCTTTGTCTTGGTGTACTCTTAAGCTACTGGACTCGGGCTGAAAACCTTCGTGCAATGGGAGGACACTTTTGTCTTCATCAATGGCTTCTGTCTCCTTTGGCCAGGCTGTGGTACCAGTGGGGTATCTAAGGATGGCTGACGACTGGTAGCTACTCTGTCAGATGACAATACTTGTTCACTGATCTGATGCTGGGGGTGAGACAACTTTCTGGCATTAAAATTAAAATTCTCCGCTACATGTCATCCTGGAGAGAGAGAGAGAGAGAGAGAGAGAGAGAGAGAGAGAGAGAGAGAGAGAGAGAGAATACGTTTCCTGTGTGTGTGTGTGTGTGTGTGTGTACGTGTGTACGTGTGTGTGTGTGTGTGTCCTTACTGCTGTCTGTCTGCCTCCATCTTTCTTCTATTCATTAATAAAAGGTGTCTCTTTGGGTCGATACTTAGCGGAGTGACAAATCTTGACGCCCACCTCTTTGTAAACATCCAATCATAGACCTTATGACTCGCAAGTGAACTATGACCCCACACATTGTGTGTGTGTGTGTGTGTGTGTGTGTGTGTGTGTGTGTGTGTGTGTGTGTGTGTGTGTGTGTGTGTGTGTGTGTGCGTGTGTGTGTGTGTGTGTTGCATACAGAAGATTGAGAAAATCGAGTGATTATGCCGTCGATAAATGTGTTTATTTGCCAGGAGCGTGGTGGAGATTCTCTTGGAGGTGAAAGGCTGTTAGGCGGACCCCAAACACTGAAATCAGGCCTCTGTCAGGAGAACAATGTACGGTCAGAATAACAAACACAATTCACAAAACTCAACACAAAATCAATATGACAGCAATGGTGAGAGAAAGAGATTAAAGTCTGAAACACTTCAATGCTTCAGCCACAGAGACGTAAGAGAGGACGGGGTGGGGGGGTCTTGTGTTACATATTTACCTGAGTGTTGTTTAGACAGCAAGATTCTTTCTGAAAAAAGCACATTTTAAATAAATCTTTCTAGTTTGTTTCTGTTTTGTTACCACTGAGCAGATGTGGGCTAAAATAATTGGGTAAGTACAATTTTTCATTTTATGGAAATCAAAATTTGATTCAAAATTTAAAAAAGGGAATGAGAAAAATTGTTTAAATTGCTTTTTGTTCATTTTGTGACTGAAATCAAAACAGAAATATAAATTAACTAACTTACATCGTCCTGAAATAGTCCAGTTGCTCTACCAGTCCAGTCTAGTTTAATTCGGTCCAGTCTGGTCTAGTCCAGTGTCAGTCCCGGTTTCAGCTCCAGTGCTGTACTCACTGTTTTCTCAGCTTTGTTTTTGTTTTGCTCACAGTCACATGAATCCATGATTTACTGATGGACACATTCTACCAATATTGTCCTGATAATATAATTCACAGCTCAGCCAAAAGAAAAGTCTCCACCTGGATTTAACCAAGCAAACAGGTAGGAGCCTCCCATTGGTTAATTACTACCCCGAGTTGCTGTGGAAAGACACATCTGGTGGTGGTGGAAAAGATGTTAGTCTGTGTGAGAAGGGTCACATCATTGGCATGCATCAAGCAGAGGAAACATCTAAGGAGATTGCAGAAACGACTAAAACTGGGTTCAGAACTGTCCAACGCATTATTAAAAACTGGTGTGATGAGTCCAGATGGACCCTGTTCCAGAGTGATGGGTGCATCAGGGTAAGAAGAGAGGCAGATGAAGTGATGCACCCATCATGCCTAGTGCCTACTGTACAAGCCTGTGGGGGCGGGGCTATGATCTGGGGTTGCTGCAGTTGGTCAGGTCTAGGTTCAGCAACAGGATGTGCTCCAAGAATGAGGTCAGCTGACTACCTGAATATCCTGAATGACCAGGTTATTCCATCAATGGATGTGTTCTTCCCTGATGGCACGGCCATATTCCAAGATGACAATGCCAGGATTCATGGGGCTCAAATAGTGAAAGAGTGGTTCAGGGAGCATGAGACATCATTTTCACACATGGATTGGCCACCACAGAGTCCAGACCTGAACCCCATTGAGAATCTTTGGGATGTGCTGGAGAAGGCTTTGTGCAGCGGTCAGACTCTACCATCATCAATGCAAGATCTTGGTGACACATTAATGCAACACTGGATGGAAATAAATCTGGTGATGTTGCAGAAGCTTATTGAAACAATGACACAGAGAATGTGTGCTGCAATCAAAGCTACAGGTGGTCCAATGAAATATTAGAATGTGAGCATTTTTTTGGTGGTGACTTTATTGGGCGGACTGTGTAGAATATATAATATAATCCAATCTAAACTGTTTATTTTAGATTAAGCTGTTTTTTTCTTCTAATTAAATTTCGTGACACAGCAGCCTTATTGGCACTTTTCATGAAGCGTGACTGAATACAGAAACATTACTGCAGAAAGACTTTCTGTTGCTCATGATAGACTCATTTATTTTTGAGACAAATAAAACAAACATGACAAATACTTTAATAAACAAAGATTTACAGATCATTTTCTACAAAAAGCCTGATACTTGTTTTCTGTTTTTATTACATACTTTCGTACAAATTAAAAAAATTCACAATAAAACAGTTTTTTTTTCCATTTCAAAATAAAAAAACTCAACCTCACATTTTTAGCCTGTTGAGAAGTTTGTAGACCCCTGCTCTACCCCAAAATACAAAACTCGGCCTACCTTCTGGAAAAGGAAAATCACACTTAATTTTCCCAAGGAATGCTGTCGTGCCAACTCATTTATTTTGTCAGCGACTGGCACAAAGTCACACTCCTGGTGCACGGCACCATTTCCAGGAGTGGTGTGGTTTTCCAGGATTTCTTGGATCGGTTACGGATGGAGCACATGTCACACGTCGACCTTACGCCTCATCGGGGTTTTTCATCTTTGGCTCACTACAGCTGAAACCTGATGATTGGGGTTTTATCTCCCAGTGTTTCATTAATAATATCAAAGCAGAAACCTCCACCCTTGTCTGTGGAGAACACAACATGATGGGTGAGTTCTGCTCATAATGATGTTTGGCTGCCATCTACTGGTAGGTCTGCAGCAAATCCAAACAAACTGACTCCTGTGTGAACAGGAATGCTAATACTAGTCTTAATCTTAATGCTAAAACAAAATAACAATGAACATCTTATATTACTGCAGGATTTTCCTTTTTGATAGCTCGCATGGGGGGGGGGGATTCTAGCATCTGCCCTTTAGGGAGGCACACCCTCAGTGAGCAGATGGAGAAAAGGTGCTGCCATGTTCATTTCACTCAAAGCATTTTCAGACACAAAACAGGTTTTTAGTACAGAGGTTCCAAACCTGGGGTCCGGGACCCCCCAAGGGGGTCCCCACAATATTGTCTGTGCTGAGCTGTGAAGTTACCAAGTCCATATTTGTAAAAATTGCATTTTTAAAATCCCAATATCACACTTAGTATAATTCAAACTTGGTCTAAGAGTCATAACTCTGTATGTGTGTATAAAGTGTATACATATGTATGTGGGTAGGTGTTGTTGGGGGTCCTCAACTTGTCTTGGACCCATGGGGTCGGGAACCCCTGTTTTAGCACCACAGAGGTCGATTGTTCTTGACTCGGGTCAGACAGCTCCAAAATCAAAATATACGTGAGTATGAAGTGAAATGCATCGATAAGAATTTGATTTCATTGTTCAAAGACATTTTAATGGACAGGTATTTTATTTAATCACATAAATAAACTAATATAGAAGTGTGGCCCATCTAGATCTGATAGATAGCTGCTATCTCAGAGTAGATAACTGGGTTGTACTTGAATGCACCGTCACTACAAATAACCTGCATGTTCTTTTATTACAGTTCATGTTTATTCTCAGATTCTGGGCTAAAATGTTCTAAAACATGTTAGCTGATTTGAAACTTTAGATTTTACATAAATGTAAAACATTAACAAACTGATATTTCAATGGGCCTTGTAACTGCAGAAGTTTCAAAGCTTTTCAGAATAAAAGCCAATGTCTAACATTTATTTTATTTGTGAAGTATTTGTTTGATTTATACAAAACGTAATCAGAGTTTAATAGTTCATGGTTTAATTTTGTCCATATAAATTGTAGTTTATAATTTTAATTATAATATATATATTAATTAGTAATAAAGTATTAATTTTAATACTTTATTACTAATAAGTAAATTCATTTAGGATCTATATAAATAATTTACTGTAAAAGTACCAAGTGGTCACACAGAGGGGACAGGAGGAGGGAAGACAGATGCATTGATAATCATTTTAAAATCCCGTTGAAACCCTCTGAATCATCACTTAACCAGGTCATGAGGAGCCTAAAGATTCCCCCCCGAGTACGGGACAGTCCCTGATCCTAACTGCTTTATTCCCACCAGGGTCTCTGGGGGCCCCCAGCAGTCAGGAGTTGGAGTAGCCAGAAGGACCCCACGCATGCCAGTTTAGAAAAAAATATATGACAAAGGAATGTGTCCAAATGTAGAGCAGACTGTACAAATGGTTTTTCCAGGAAAAAAAAAACATGTACCTAAAACATCCAGAGTGTTTCTACTGTTCTTTGATAAAACTCTGAGTTTCACCAATCCAGCTTTTAAACTTGTCCAAGCTTGGGTTGCAGAGGTAACAGGTCCAGCAGGTCTCCCTCGCTCTCTGGGTCTCCAGACAAAAGAAGATTCCTAGTCCCAGGTCTTCAGGGTTCTCCTGCCTGGAACACCTCTGAAGGGAAGTGGCCAGGATGCATCCTGATCACCTGAACCACCTCAGCTGACTCATGTTGATGTGGAGGAGCAGAGGCTCCACTCCGAACCCCACCCCTCATCTCTAAGGGTTGGAATGTGGACAGACCATTAAACAGAGCTTTCCCTTTGGGCTCTGCTCCCTCTTCAGCACCAGTACCCTCATCATTTAAATGAAGCCGCGATCTGTCACTGCATCTCCCATTCTAAGGAGGGAGCATTCCATTTTTACTGTTAAGGACCTTGGCCTCAGATGTGGAGGAGCTGACTCCAATCCCAGGTTTGCAGACTGAATGTTGTGGCTTGCAATGGATGCTTTCAGCCAGGGGCAGATTGGGACGATAATTCAGCCCAGAAATATCTTCGTTTGTCTGGCCGTAGGCATTAGTGGGGGGGGGGGTGAGCACACCGTCCGCTCTGGGATTCTCCAGAGCTCACAGATTGCCAGTCAGTTCAAAAATCAGAGTTGGGGTAGTAATAGCACCTTTTATTTTCAAATATCTTCCCTTTTTTCAATGAAAATATCAAGCTTGGATCTGTTACTATATAAGGGCTTCAACATGTGTTTAAAATGAAAGATGGCCTTTATTAATAATAATAATAATAATAATAATAATAATAATAATAATAATAATACATTTTATTTAAAAGCGCCTTTCAAGTCACCCAAGGACACTTTACAAGATAAAAATAGAGCAAGATAAAAACATTACAAAAATATATAAAAATACTAAGACAATAGCCTACAATTATTTAACGACCAGGTTGTACTGCAGCTCCACCAGGGGAGCTGCAGTACATCCTTGTTAGAGGAACTTTATTTTGAAGTTCCTACCTCTAGTTAAGACTCTGGCGGCTCAGCAGGCTCTTTAAACCCAGCAGCAGCTGCGTGGGAGCAGCAGGGTGTCAGTGAGGCTGTCTCTGCAGACCGAGCCGGAACAGATGATGTGAGAGGAGACGTGTGAGGGGAAATGTTGGTGCTTCACAGCACCCTGGTGTATGGCATACTGGTGAGCTCCCGGGGCTCTGATCAGGACGGAGGACACCATCAGCACCATCAGCATGTAGGTCCATGATACTTCTCTGTCCAGCAGCAACTGGTCAGCTCTTTCTACTGAAACAAGGAACCAGGATACTTTTACAGAGGAAAGTCTACTCATTTATTCCTGTTTGTTGCAGAATTTATTATTATTGTTATTATTATTATTATTAGGCTATTATAGACTATAATAATTATATTGGTCACATTTAAAGCTTGTCATGAATGTATATAAACTAACTACCATAAAGCTAGCACCTGGTTTTAAGTTTAAATCCTGTTGAGTAGAAACAAACAGTCCTGGTTGTTTACGTCTAGATAAGAGTTGCTGTGATAGGTGAGTGTCTGTGGGAATGCTCTGTGTGTGTGTGTGTGTGTGTGTGTGTGTGTGTGTGTGTGTGTGTGTGTGTGTGTGTGTGTGTGTGTGTGTGTGTGTGTGTGTGTGTGTGTGTGTGTGTGTGTGTGTGTGTGTGTGACAGAGAGAGAGAGATGCTTTCTCAGGGAAACGTACAGTGAGTCTATTGTGCTTCTGCAGGGCTGTCACTGTTGGATGACCTAATTCAGCTAATGATCTGTGTGTGGTGTGTGTGTGTGTGTGTGTGTGTGTGTGTGTGTGTGTGTGTGTGTGTGTGTGTGTGTGTGTGACAGAGAGAGAGAGATGCTTTCTCAGGGAAACGTACAGTGAGTCTATTGTGCTTCTGCAGGGCTGTCACTGTTGGATGACCTAATTCAGCTAATGATCTGTGTGTGTGTGTGTGTGTGTGTGTGTGTGTGTGTGTGTGTGTGTGTGTGTGTGTGTGTGTGTGTGTGTGTGTGTGTGTGTGTGTGTGTGTGTGTGTGTTCAGCTAATGATCTGTCTAAGTCATGCAGCATGAAGCAGATGAGAGTGATAGATGGACTTAGGCTCAGCTGGTCATTCAGACAGGAAGATGGACCATGAAGGACTGTTTCATAAACTTTCAGGCTTTGTCGGTGTACTTTTTACTGTTTAATTGACATGTGTGTGTGTGTGTGTGTGTGTGTGTGTGTGTGTGTGTGTGTGTGTGTGTGTGTGCATGTGCGTGTGTGTGTGTGTGTGTGCGTGCGTGTGTGTGTTAGTGTGTGCGTGTGTGTGTGTGTGTGTGTGTGTGTGTGTGTGTGTGTGTGCGTGTGTTTGAGGGCTGAATGTTATCTTGACTTTATTAACAATGGAATAACAAAGTGCACGTTGTCTTCCCATCAGCAACATGTTGTCTCTTTCTTACTCGTGTCTCGGTAATCAGCTGATTGTCACTCATACTTCTTTGACAACAGGAAACATGCATCCAGACCCTTTGATTATTTAACATGGTAAAGCATTTGATGGGAAGACGTCTGTAATCCATTGGTGATCAAGTTTTTTCCAGATTTAAAGATCTTCTGGCATCAAATGCTTGATGATTTTTGACTCTGCCACAAACTTTATATTGAAAAACACTCATGCACCACAACAGCCTCATACTTTTACATTCACTATACCCACCGGCTTTTTCTTTGACTTCCTAAAGGGTTATGAGGAGTACCTGACTATCAGACACACCTATGTGACCTTTACCTGCGACCTGTTTGGGTCAAATCAGAACCATTTGAGACTTGCACTATCACTGCACTAATCCAGTTTGAGATGTGAAAAAAATTGGAATTAAGATTAAGCAGTGAGGAAAGAGGATGGAGGTGTAGGTGAGCAATGTTTTTAAATGAAAGGAGGTGATTTGGTTTTCAAAAGTAAAGATGGCTGTCCAAAGTAACTCCAAGGCTGCGATCAATTTAGGAAGGGGGTTAGGTCGACTGTATCTTAGTTTGGCATTGCCGGCAGTAAGTCGGGCTCGTTCCTGGTGAGAGTTGGACTCCACCAAGGCTGCCCTTCGTCACAGATTCTGTTCATAACCTTTATGTACAGGATTTCTAGGCACAGTCAAGGTGTTGAGGGGATCCGTTTTGGTGGCCTAAGGATCAGGTCTCTGCTTTTTGCAGATGATGTGGTTCTGTTGGCCTCATCAGACTGTGATCTCCAGCTTTCGCTTTTCGAGTGTGAAGCGGCTGGGATGAGAATCAGCTCCTCCAAATCCGAGACCATGGTCTTGAGTCAGAAAAGGGAACGTCTTCTCCAGGTCAGGGACGAGGTCCTGGAAAGATGGAGTGCAAGGTCGATAGGCAGATTGGTGCTGCGTCTGCAGTGATGAGGGCGTTGTACTGATCTGTCGTAGTGAAAAGATTGCTGAGCTGGAAGGTCAAGAGGAGCCAGTTGAGGTGGCTCGGTCATCTGGTTAGGATGCCTGCTGGATGTCTCCCTGGTGAGGTTTTCTGGGCACGTCCAACCAGGAGGAGGCCTAAGTGAAGACCCTTCTGGAGAGACTATGTCTCTCGGCTGGCCAGGGAACGCCTTAGGATTCCTCCGGAGGAGCTGGTCCGAGTGGCTGGGGAGAGGGACATCTGGGTCTCTCTGATTATGCTACTGCACCCCATAATAATAATAATAATAATAATAATAATGATTTGGTGTGACAGTCACTGCATGGAGGAGTTTATAGTCAATCTGAAATTTGATTAAATGTTGCAGTTTTATTGTGAAGACTAAGGAGAACAGATTGCTCCTGTTACAGCCAGAGCTAAGCTAAGAGCTAAGCTAAAAGTTAAGCTAAGAGCTAAGAGATCTCACCTCCATACAGAACAAATGATTTAACTCATCTTTTTTAAATTTATTTTCATTTTCATGTGAGTCAAAGCTTCAGTGAAATGTTCCATCTGCAGTGAGTACCGTGTCAGGTCAAAGGTGTCACCACACACCCATTTAAACCAGTGAAACTTTATATTCAGACACACCAACTATCGCTCACCCAGACTTTTTATCATGTTTTAGAAAAGGCAGTTTATCAATGTTTCCTTCCTAAAGGACTGAACCTTAGTTTCCATGAGTTTTATTGTTGTTTATTTGACCTATTATCCATCATGTGAGTGACTCAACTAAACAAACTCAACGGTGAGCCACGTAAACTAGCTACAAGTTAGTAATTAACCTGCAGCACTTCAGTAACAGTTAAGCTGCTTACCAGCCAGCTGGAGATTATCTGGAAAGTCCCCCTACACACACACACACACACACGCACACACACACACACACACACACACAGAGAAAGAGAGCGAGAGCCATGTGGGGCTTAGTAAAGCAGGAACAGTCTGTCAGCTCATTACCAGGCTTGTTGTACTTTATTAGATTACAGTACTTGGTTCCATCACCTTGAGTGGTTTATACACTAGACAGGATTGGTCCTTGTGTGAATAAATTAAGGGTTTTGCTGCTACTGCCCTAGTGAAACTGACCTATTTTTTAATTTCCTGTATACATTTTTTTTCATTGCTGTGAGGTTTGGTTGTAGAAACAGACCACATAATGAGAAATCACCAGGCCTGGTTCTTTGGTAGACCCTGGTACCCCCCTGAGCAGGGTACTCTAATACTTCTATCAAAGTTCTTCTGGAGCACTTTTTGTGTCACTCTTCCCCTAGGACTGGTTTCCCATGAGAGACCCTACCAGGAAACCCTAATGTCATTACGTTGTCAGAACGTTCTTTGAATGAACTGAGAGTGATCAGCGAGTTAGTTTGTAGAGAGTTAGTTTGTAGCGAGTTAGTTTGTAGCGAGTTAGTTTGTAGCGAGTTAGTTTGTAGAGAGTTAGTTTGTAGCGAGTTAGTTTGTAGCGAGTTAGTTTGTAGCGAGTTAGTTTGTAGCGAGTTAGTTTGTAGAGAGTTAGTATGTAGAGAGTTAGTTTGTAGCGAGTTAGTTTGTAGCGAGTTAGTTTGTAGCGAGTTAGTTTGTAGCGAGTTAGTTTGTAGCATGATGGTGAGACCCAAACACAGAAGTACGAGCTCTGGAAACTGCAGACATACAGTTAATTTTGGAACACCGATACGTAACTCAAAGGAAAACGAGAACGTACAGGTATTACAAAAGTAAGAACAACCTCACTTTAAAACTCTGTATGTTCTTTCTGTGTTTTTTTTTCTAGTTCCATTGGTTTTCTGTTTTTATCTAAAGCCTAATTTATACTTCTCCGTTTTTGTCAGTACGGACGGACGGACCGCCATGATACGTCAGTGCAAGAGCTCTGCAGCAGGCCTGCAAGGACGGATGGAGTCGAGCTCTCTTTTCTAAACATCCGTTCAACGAGACGGAGAGCGCAAGCTTGTGATTGGTCAGAACGCTGCTTCTTTAAATACGTCACCAGCACCGCCATTACTGCCTCAAAAAATAAAAAGAGAGCCGAAGATATCTAGTGACAGACACGGAGCAGCTTGAAGAATACCTCATGGAAAAACTCTGAAAATATGGACGTTTTATTCACCCGTGACTGGAGGAGTATAAAGATACGCAGCAAGACGGAAATGACGGGAAACGTGGGTTTAGACGTGACGAGCGCATGAAGAGGTGGAGGAGAATGAGGGACAAGTTTGTCCTTGTTAGAAAGTCTCTTAAATGCAAAAAAAGCACAATATAAACTGCAAATATAAACTGTAAATCTTAGATCGGATACATGACAGGATACCCCAGAAAAGCGCTACGCCCTCTGTTGTCCTGGCGGGGAATTGCTTTGCAAACACTCTCCAGGTGACGGAGAAGTCCGAAAGCAAAACGGTTTCATCAATGCGTACGTGTCTCTGTCTCGGGGAGCTGACGGAGAAGTATAAATTAGGCTTCACACACAACTCTGTGTGTTAGATAAGAACACAAAACCGATGGAAGATTGATGATTGAAGGTTGGGTGAGCGATGAGGCTCTGAACTCATGGCATGAATTGAATAAAATGATAACTGAGTGAAGACAGAGTGGTTGGACTTCCGTTTATAGAGTTGCGTGGTAAAGTAGGGGCTATGTGGCATGCTTGGGGGACTGATGGGAAGTGGAGTTCTTGACACCACCCCTCCCTCCCTCAGGGATGGCTCCAGAAGGACCCTGTTTAGTAATGAGGGAGGGATCTAGGATGTAGCAGGCCAGCTCCCAGGAACATTGTCCTTCTGGACCATAGTCCTCCCAGTCCACAAGATACTGCCTGCCCTGGCCCCAACGGCGAGCGTCCAGGATGCGCTGGACAGTGTAGCCAGACCTTGTCCCCCAGCTGGTAGGATGGCCCAGGGCAGTGACAAAGATGATAATGCTGGTGGACATACTGGGAGTTAGCCTGTTAACGGGGTGGCGAAGGAGCTGAAGTACCATACCATACTATACCACACCATACTATACCATACTATACCATACCATACTATACTATACCATACCATACCATACTATACCATACCATACTATGCCACACCATACCACACCATACCATACCACACCACACTATACCATACCATACCATACTATACCACACCATACCACACCATACCATACCATACTATACTACCATACCATACCATACTATACTATACTATACCATACCATACTATACCATACTATACCACACCATACCATACTATACCATACCACACCATACCACACTATACCATACCATACCATAATATACCACACCATACCACTTCATACCATACCATACCATACCAAACCATACCATACCATACCATACCATACCACACTATACCATACCATACCACACTATACCATACCATACCACACTATACCATACCATACTATACCACACCATACCACATCATACCATACCATACTATACCATACCATACCATACTATACCATACCATACCATACCATACCATACCATACCATACCATACCATATCATACCATACTATACTATACCATACCAAGTTTATTGCTTAAGCACATTGAAAAACATGGCAGCTGATCAAAATGCTGTACAGACAAAATGTTCAAACACAAATATAAAATAGACAGCACAGTCGAGTCAACAATAAAAACACATAGCAAAAGCATAAAACACAGTCAGTAATAAAAACACATGGCACCAGTTTAAAGAAGTAATCCATCTGAAAATCCACTCCGGTACAGGTGGTGGTTTGACAAGCTGTCTGTGAAATCACGTTTACATTCTAGCTCGGTTTTTGAGAGCTCCTGAAGATAAAATCCAACCATTTCTGCAGATTAAACTCTTCTTCAGATGGGGATCCTGTTCCTCTTGCAGACAAAAATCCATTTTGGGGTTTTAAACTTTATTTGAAGTGCAGACTAGATAAGAAAGAAATCACTTCTTCACAACTGTGGAGTTTAAAGGTAATGCATATGATGTTTCTGAATTTCAGGAAAGAACCGCCCTCTCCATGTTGGTCAACACTCTAGAGCCCCTGTTTACAGCTGCTGGCCGTAATGTGTAATTGTGAGGGTGTAAGTGCAGTAACCTGAAATGCATTTCTCCAAATAGCATGTTGAACTTTAGCTTACCTGTCGAGCAGAAAACCGGTGATAGCGGCCTCTGTGTGTGTGTGTGTGTGTGGGGGGGGGGGGTACCGTGTTGGTCTCCTTTCGTGAGAGCAGGGGGGAATGACGGCGCTCTGCACCACAGACATATATACGTAGACGCCCCGTGAACTGGCGCTGGAGCTGCCGCAGTGGCCGGCCGCCATCTTAGATGGGTCTCCATTTTCCCCCAGTGCATTTATGTCTACTGAGGAAGGTGCTTACCCAACTAAAAAAACACATTTTATCAAGCTTTTTCACAAAATCAGACACATGGTACGGCATGAATATGAATATAATTAAACAAAATAAATTAAAATAAATTGAAATATAAAATCCCATCAGGTAGGCTAGAAAAGTCATTAGTAATCCCACGTGATCTGTTTTCAATATTACACCGGCTGTTTTAACCGTAGGCTGCACAAAAACCGGCATAGTTGCCCACTTTGCATTGACTTTGGAGAGTGAGGAGACTCATCCAATATGGCGGCAATGCTGTTACACTCTTCAGCGGCCAATGGGGCGTCTACGTATTCATGTCTATGCTCTGCATAAACAGAGTGCACAGGAAGTGAAAACTAGCCCAGGATTGGCTTCACTATGATTGAATGTTATGCGGACCAATGGTTTAGATCAGGGGTATTCAATTCCGGGCCTGGAGGGCCAGTATCCAGCACATTTTGTGGTTTCTCTGCAACACACTTGATTCAGTGGTTGAATCACCTGTGTAGCAGCTCATCAGGCTTTGCAGAAGCCTGTTAATCACCTGCTGATTGAAATCAGGTGTGCTGAAACAGAGTTAAAACTAAAACGTGCTGGATACCGGCCCTCCAGGAACGGAATTGAATACCCCTGATTTAGACGATCCACCTGGAAGTAAAGAACGTCTGCAATACCTTTAAACTCCCTGCTAGCTACACGGGGAGACCGAGCATGTTTACAGTCCAGGGGAGGAAGGATACGGATTCAAGACTACCTGGATGAGGAGGAGCAGGCCATGATGACGCAACAACAACCCCATCCAGCTGTCTGCAGCTGAGACAAGAAAACTATTTCAGTATCTCATCTGGTCTCTGACCATGAACATGTGTTTGTATGAGTCTGTGTGTAAGTGATCCTGCTTCATCCTCATAGGGTCTCAGTCAGCTGGTGTCTACCTCCAGCATTGCAGGTGAGAGGCGGGGCTACACTTGGGCAGGTCTCTGGTCCATCTCAGGGACACACACATTCACACACCACTCACATCAAGTGGTAAATTAGGGGTGGGGGTGTGAGTCCAGACAGCATTCATGGCAGCCTGGTGACCTGCGGTAACGCATCAGGCAAGAGCTTGTAATGAGTGCGCGTGTCTTACTGTTTTTCAGCATTTCTCCCTCCGTCTGGCGGCACAATGGCCAATATGATTCATGTCTCGTGATCGATCAGCATGTACTGGACATCCCTCCACATTCTCAACAAGTAAACAGCATAGAGTTTATTTCCATCTAGACGTGCTATAATTATATCTTTGTCAACTCATTTATGTACCTGAAAGAGGTTACTCTTGGGAGTCGTCAGCAGCAGCGCTATTTAGAGAGATGGAGGGTTAGGGTTTTTAAAAATCTGGTTAATCTGATTGGCTGCGCTGCAGCGCTCTCTCTCTCTCTCTCTCTCACACACACACACACACACACCAGCCCACAGAGAGACGTCTCCGTTGCATGAATGGCTAAAAAGTGGTCAGTTTTAAAATAATAGACAATTACTCATATGGGGGAAAATATCAAGTCTTTTCAAGTAAACAGGTTCAAGTCAAAGTCCAAGTAACTGAGATAAAAGTCCAGTTCAAGTCCAAGTGTTTGAACATTTTTTCAAGTCAAGTCTAAAGTCATCAAATTAATGACTCGAGTCCATGTCATGTCCACACCTCTGGCACTGACTCAAGTTTGGAGTTCTGGCGATCCATAACAGCTCTGAGGTGGATCAACTTGGAACTGATTCGCTCAAACTTCACTGGATCTATTTTAGACTCAGTCATCCTGTCAGAACGATCTCAGAATGAACCGAGAGAGATCAGTGAGTTAGTTTGTAGCGTGAGGGTGAGACCCAAATGCAGAATTACAAGCACTGGGAGCTGCAGACACGCAGTTAGGAACGCCGGTACATAACTCAAAGGGAAACAAGAAGGTACAAGCATTACAAAAGTAAGAAAGACCTGACTTACTGGTCTGATGATTGAAGGTTGGGTGAGGGATGAGGCTCTGAACTCTTGACATGGATTGAATGAATCGATAGCTGAGTGAAGACTATAGTTGGACTTGCGTTGTTGCGTGGTGATGTAGGGGATACATGGCATTGACATAGGTCACTCAATCTCCTCCACCACAAAAAGATAAGGACTCAAGGAGCAGTCCTGTCATTCCTTCATCTTCATTCTTATGTTCTTTGTAGATTTTCACCATGGCGGAGTAATAATTTACTTTTGTATTCTCACGAGAATGTCTGACAAGGTACTGATCTCCGTTTTGCTTCAGAACACCTTGCTGGTGACATTTAACAAAGGTTAGGATGTTTAAACGTGAACCGATGGTATCAGTTGGATTTACCACCTGGCAACAATTACATTCTTATTTACTCCATTGTATGTTGCTCGATGTTACGCCAGACGAGTCCATAAGATCGTAGGTCTACGTGGTGAAATCGTTGTGCCTAAATTCTATTTTTTATTCTAAAAGTCAAAAGTACAACAGACTGCACCATTTCATCAAAAACAATAAGAGGGAGGGGCAGGAAAACAGGATGATGTCAGTAGAGAAGGGAGGACTGACTTGCTTTTTTCCTGTTTCCAGCCCCCCCCCCCCCCTACCCCCCCCCCCCCCACTCCACCTCCCCTCCCTTATCACTGTGCTTGAAGCAGAAAGGAGATCAGTGGACAAAGCCAACAGACTAACAACTGTGACCAAATCCATGGGACGAGACACAATGGAAAACATTCTGGGATCGACAGAGAAGTGAATGACACGCAGCTTGTCCTCTAGCTGAATCAACTGAGAAAACCAGGGAAGAAGAGGGAAGAGTAAATCAGAGTCAAAAAGAGTCAAAGAAAGGAAGTTTTATTTATAATATAGGGATCGATACTTCATAGAAGAGAGGAGTGAAGATTTGTTCCTGGAATCAGGTGGAGCCATCAGGAAGACATCAACCACCCTCATCATCATCATTAGAGCTGCCATGCACAGCGGATATGGAGGTATGAACAGCTGCTCCATCTTCCTGGAGATATTGTCAGCTTTCCAGTTGCTGCTTGACAGGTTTATAATCTAGAAAGTAAATCTGAGAGTTCCTTACCAAGATATGAAAAACGTGATGCTCCTAAAAGATGTTTTGGTGGTCATTCCTGGTTCTGCTTAAGCCAGATGTTTTAAAACATCTGCATTTGTTCGTCTTTGTCGGCTCAGGCCAGGTGAAGTTCTGATGTGAAGTTCACATCCAGCTGTTGGGCCTCTTAGGTTTTGAGCAAATTCATTCTTTCTTACATTTAACTTTCACAAGCCTCTGTTTCCTTTTTTAGTCAGCGGTATGTCGTCTTGGTTTTCTTTTACTCGTGATGTTATTGATGCTTGGGATCCAAACACCAACCTGGTCTTTTCTAATGGGTTTTCTGACACTGAGACATTCTTTCTTGGAAATGTCTAGTAAAGCTGGTGTTTTTTCTGTGACTCAGTATAGTCACAAACCTAAGGACTCATTTCCTGCTCCCGCCCCTCTGGCAGGATGTTACTCCCTCTGGGATTTCCTTCTCCTAAAGGCCATCACATGATGGAAGAAAGGGCTTAAAGCAGCAGTTTGCTAACTTTATTCTAAAAACATCATCAAAAATTGTGCAAGTGGATTTAAAATTCAGCAGAGTTAGGTTGATACAAGAAGGTCACAGCCCAAAGCTAGCTCACTTCCTGTTGGTTTTTGACTGTTATTTTTATTTTATTTTTTTGCTTGTGTAATTACATGTTTTCTTGATTCCACTCAGTGGATTAAGTTGATGAAGATACTGAAAATTTGCTATACAGAATTATAGATATCATTTAGATGTTGTTCTGCTTTAAACTTTGCACTTTGTGTAATTTCTGTTTGCCTGTAGTGGAGCACTTTGGGAAGCACCTAGAACCTGGGGCCACTCCTATGACAGAAACAAGAGGTTACATTGAAGGAAATATTGTTGGGTTGTTGTGGAAGCTATTGTAAACACTTTGACTGTTAAGGAAAACCTAAATAACCTGGAGGTAATAATTTAGATCCTAGATGGCTCAGAAGCTCCTGTGTTCATGCGCTATGTTTGCAAAGGTGAATTCACCAAACAGAATTAGAGCCTGAATCATGCTGAGTTTAATCATTCCTGGACTCCAGTCAGTTCTGAATGAAGACGTGCTATTATTATTATTGTTGTTGTTGTTGTTGTTATTATGTTGGCCATTGATGAACGCTCCCACTTGTACTCACTATTTTCTCATGTCTGGGTTGTTGAGGGAGCAGCCCTAACAGGGAAGAACTGACAGTGTTCTCTCCAGGCACCTGCACCAGCTCCGGTAGGATCCCAAAGTATTCCCAGGTGAACTGCCACTAAAACGTTGTAGACCCTAACTGTTAGGGATTTTCCCAATCACCTAACTGTCTGACGCTGAGGAAATAAGGGAGATAGACAAATAAGACACAGACATAAAACCTTTTGCAAATGGTGACAGACCAACTCAGGACAGAGTACAGTCTGCCCAGAGCGGCTGCCAACACAGTTTATTTAAAGTAAGAGATAAGGTAGTGGGTGTGTTCAAATGTGTGTGTGTGTGTGAGTGTGTGTGTGATACAGAATGAAATAGAGAAGCATAGAAATTCCTTGACATAATCCCTCCTGTTTATGGTATTTATACATAACATGCATGAAATATCATCCACTTTCATAACTTGTCACCATTTTCTATGAAAGCTTCATCAATCATGACTTTAGGGAAGGGGGAATGGATAAAACCAGGACAGGTGTTCGTCCCGAAAATCATACACACCGAGGCGGTACAAGGAGAGCAAATCAATACACCGAAAATAAGCTTCAACAGCAGAATCAAAACAATCAACCTCGGTTCTGAACGTGAAATCAGTAGAAGCAATCACATGTTGGGGAATCACAGAATGTGATGCTCCAGCAGTGCTGTAGTCCGTGATTAAGACCACAACACTAATAACTTCATCCAAAGCATCATTCCAGTAAAAACGTAGAGTAAAAATCATCATTTACAGTTGGGATACCGGAATACCGGTCAAATCAGAAACATCAATATCAATAGGAGTGGCAGGTGCGGGAGTCAAAGCAGCAGAATACTGAACAAGAGAAACATTAATCATATTGGTGATACAACTTTTGATACATGGTACGATGCAGCATGAAAATACAGCAAGAAAAACTAGAAAAATAATGACAGGAACCAAATATGTCAGTAACAACTGGTACCATGAACTGGGATACAGCCATTGCCAAAAGGTGGATCCACTCGGAACACTGGTTTCTTCAGCCTTCATGCGAGACAAGAGGCTATTCATGTGTGCAATGGCAGACTGTACTCTGTCCTGAGTTGGTCTGTCTTATTTGTCTTATTTGTGTATCTCCCTTATTTCCTCAGCGTCAGACAGTTAGGTGATTGGGAAAATCCCTAACACTAACCATCCTTGGAGCCATGTTGTTCAGGATATTTTGCCCAGGTTTGGGCCCATGTACAGGCATCTGCTGGTTGGGTCACCCCTGGGGCTTGGCTGGACCCATTCCACATCTGGTACATGGGTCCCTCCTCCTGTGGATCCACCACCTGCAGGAGGGGTATGAAGGGTGTGGATGAAGCATTGGCAGACCCGTCTGTGGACACAAAAACTGGAAACAGAGATGAGGGTTTGCATGCTGCAATAAAAAACTAGGGTAGTGTTTGATGCTTGAGGGTGTGCAAAATTCACCAAACTAACATAACATGTATTCTTGTGTTCCTTCTAGCACCTTGTGGGATTTGCGTTGTTACTGAACACTGGGCCCTTTACAGACTCTGTAAGAGTATGTCAGACTTGTACCTCGTAGGTGTTGGACTCATCTGACTCTCCTTTGTCATCAATTTTGTTCAAAATGTTTATTTATAGAATTTATAATTGAATTAGAGCTCATTTTTTTCAGTTTTACCGTAGGATTGCATCTTTGCAGATTCTTTCATATTAATTTTGTGGAGACATCTGTCTCATTAAGCTACAATGGCAAATCTGCAAAACAAACTAGCTTAAAAAATGTTATGACTCCTAACGTTCTAACATAGTATAGCTATAGCTGTTTTGTGGAGAAAAAATAATGAAGTGGTTCTCTTGAATTTCTCTGAAAACCTCAGCCAATAACATGTTTCGGACCAGAAGCAACTATTGGACCATCCGGTTGTCGGTCTCGCTGAACCGCCGCACTTCCCTGGGTCCTCCACTCATCACACACTCACGTATTCAGCAGCAGAACGCCACTGGTGTGAGACGTTCTCCACTCAATAATATCAGAGAAGGAGAAACAGCCGGCTGCTACCACTTCAACTTTAGGACAAACTACCAGAGTCCCAAAAAGAAAAACACCATCTGAAGTCACGGACAACAAAAGACGTTTGGACCTAGTCCTAAAGACTAGATAAAGATTGAAGTTGTGCCGTTTCATCTTTCAAGGCTCAGATCAATCACTAAACACAATATTAATATGGCATTCATGCTCATGAAGAGTTATTACAAACCTCCAACCACAACTGTTTGTGTGTGTGAAATGAGGCAGGAGTGTGGGTGGGGTAATGGGGCGGCATTTTACAGAATGGTCTGGAAAAAAGGGGTCAGGCAGCAAAAATAAAAGGTGCAGCGTCACATGTTCAATGAGGATAGAGGTTTATGAAGAGCAGGGAATGTGGCTCAGTCCCAGTGTTTACATAGAAGATTATGAGTGGAATCTGTTTTTCTAATTGGATCGGGTAAGGAAGACAAATCTTGCAAAGTGTGACCGTAGGAATTCATATAACGGATGTTTTAATAGAGCTTGTAAATGATAAATCCAATTGGTTTGTTTATAATTATTATGTACAAAAGAAGACAAGTTTTTGCAGGAAATGAACGAGCGAAGCGGCTGCTGTGATTGAGATTTTCCTTTGCTTTTGTAGGCTTACTCAACATCTGTGATCAGTTTGTCTTCATCGTTCCTCCTCTTCAGATCTGCTTACTTTGCAGGTGCTTATACCAGATCAGGTTAGAACGTTAGTGTTTCCAGCAAAAATCGTTAGGTTACAATTTTTAAAAATAGTCAAGGTTTCCTTTCTACAAACAAATGTTTGAGTCAATCCCATGAAGTGATTTTATTCCCAGTGTTTGGTGTCAGAGCAGAATTGACTTGTTCTCTTTAACCTACTGAATTTCCTGCCAGGAGGAGCTTCCTAAAAGATAGTGACATTTCCTGTGCTGTGGTAGGGGGAATGCTGGGAATCAACCTCACAAAGGCCTCTCAGCTGTTTGGAGAACAAGGAAACAAGGACACGGGATAGGTCATAGTTGGAAAAACTCTTGAATTGACAAAAACATGTCTTGAATCAAATTATTTCTTAATACAAAATGTCTGTCATAATTTTTGGTAACGCTGAAATCAGTTGTCATGTCATTTAATATAGGTTCATTTATTTTAGACAGAACACAACCAAAGTCATTTATGGAAAACTTCTCTCTGACTCATTCTTCTCCGTTTATGAGTCCAGGTTTCTGGGACAGCAGCAAAGGAGACTCTCCTCCATCACTTCTTCCAGTTCAGTCAAACCTGTTGAAGAACAGCTTAGGCTAATTGGCCCAGTTCTGATCCACTGGCACCACTCCTCCCACTGTGTCTAGTGATATTTCTGAGGCCTCTCCAGTCACCTCGAGCATTGTTCTGCCCCAGCTGTTCCTCAAGAAGGAAAAGGTCATAGAATAGAAAAGCCTAGACTAGACTAGAATAGTGGGGACATTCACTTATTAAGGCAGCACATACACTTAGAGAATTGGAAAAAACAATACAGGTAAATACACAAAGATTGGAAAGGAAAATGGAGGACTATTTAAACGTTGAAGCAGTGGCAGGCTGCATGTAGCGGCTGGCAGGAGCTGCTGTTTGGTCCCCTCTGTAAAAGTTGAAAGATCGTGGCCGCCCCTGGTTTACTATCATGTTTTGTTGAGTTAAACACATATAGGCTTAGCATGCGGTTAGCACGCTAAGCTAACTGCTCGCGAGCCATGGTTCTTTTAGTAATTTTTTTTTAACCCTGAACAGACCCATGTGTGTTGTCCACACATAACTTCAGCAGCCATGCTGTTATTTATTATTATTGTGGGATTTTAGTCATTTTTCAACAGTTAATTTAAAAGCTTATGCTGGACTTGGAAGGGAACTCTATTAGCACATTAACTCCCACAAGCATTTTTTCACCAGCCACTACTGAGGATTTTCTTCATTTCTGACTGAATTCATATTAAATCCAAAGCCTATGTAGTTGCTTCTCGTTTCTTATACAACCATGTGGAAAGACACATCTGGTGGTCATGGAAAAGGTGTTAGTCTGATTGAGAAGGCTCACATTGGCATGCATCAAGCAGAGAAAACATCTATGGAGATTGCAGAAACGACTAAAATTGGGTTAAGAACTGTCCAGCGCATTATTAAAAACTGGAAGGATAGTGGGGACCCATCGTCTTTGAGGAAGAAATGTGGCCAGAAAAAAAATTTTATGATCGTGATTGGCAATCACTTAAACATTTGGTGAAGTCAAATCGAAGAAAAATTGCCTGCTGGTGGTGGTCAGAGGGACCGGTGGCGCCAGTGCTCGGCAGCCTCACCTCTCTCAGTGCGCCCCAGGGCAGCTGTAGCTACATTGTAGCTTATCACAACCAGTGTGTGAATGTGTGTGTGACTGGGTGAATGACTGTTTGTGTTGTGAAGCACCTTGCAGGGTTGTAGAACCCTAGAAGGCGTTATATCAAATACTGGCCATTTACCAAAAACAACAGTAGAACTCAGGGCTACGTTAATTAGCATTTCCACACGATTCCCGGTCGGGTCATACCAAAGACTTTGAAAAAATGGGACCCAATGCCTGCTCGCTTGACACTCAGCACTAAGGGGATGGATTGGGGGGTTAAACCACCAAATAGTTCCCGAGCGCGGCCACAGCTGCAGCTCACCGCTCCCCACCATGGGGATGGGTCAAATGCAGAGATGTAATTTCACTAGTGTGTGATGAATACTTGGAACTTTGAATTTAACTTTATACAGACATACAGAGATATGCCTCTTACACAGAGTTTTGATTGTACTATTGAGTGTGTTATCTGGATTTTATTAATGTAATTTTTACAAATATAATCTTGGTAACCTCACAACCTCAGAACACACAAAATTGTGGGACCCACACACAACTTGAGTCTTATTTGGACATGTTGCTTTAGCAATAGCACTTCACGATGACTTTTGTTGTGAATTGGAACTGTATGACACAGAATTTAATTGAAAATCATGTGGGTGCTTTAAACAAAAATGGTTGTTAATCTTTACTTTGTGGTGTCTGACATCTGTACTGAAGGCCAAAGAACTCTTGCATAGACCCCAGCACCACTACCACCTGTCAACTAGTGCTGGGTATTGTGGCCAATTTCCTAAATCGATTCAATTTCGATTCATAAGGCTCTGAATCAATAAATCACAATTCAATTCAATTCAATGCAATTCTATTAGATTTAATTCAGTCTGGTCTTCATTATTCATTGTCGCTACTGCATGTTTGTGCATTAGCGTCTTTTTACGTTCTTTTCACTTAGCGGCTTATTGTTGGAATTGGGTGTTGCTGAGGTAGAAAACGACGTTTCTATCGTTTAGACGAGCTTCTTCCCGTTAAGTGGATGTGCAGTTTCTATATATTGGTACACATTGATACGGGCTGTTAGGTCCCTGTACGACCAGTGTCAGAGCTTGGTCCGCATTGCCGGCAGTAAGTCGGGCTCATTTCCGGTGAGAGTTGGACTCCGCCAAGGCTGCCCTTTGTCACCGATTCTGTTCATAACTTTTATGGACAGAATTTCTAGGTGCAGCCAAGGTGGTGAGGGGATCCGTTTTGGTGGCCTAAGGATCAGGTCTCTGCTTTTTGCAGATGATGTGGTCCTGTTGGCTTCGTCAGAACGTGATCTCCGGCTTTCGCTGGAGCAGTTCGCAGCCGAGTGTGAAGCAGCTGGGATGAGAATCAGCTCCTCTAAATCCGAGACCATGGTCTTGAGTCGGAAAAGGGTAGAATGCCTTCTCCAGGTCAGGGACGAGGTCCTGCCCCAAGTGGAGGAGTTTAAGTATCTCAGGGTCTTGTTCACGAGTGAGGGAAGGGTGGAGCGTGAGATCGACAGGCGGATTGGTGCTGCATCTGCAGTGATGGGGGCATTGTACCGGTCTGTCGTGGTGAAGAGAGAGCTGAGTCGAAAGGCGAAGCTCTCAATTTACCGGTCGATCTACGTTCCTACCCTCACCTATGGTCACGAGCTTTGGGTAGTGACCGAAAGAACGAGATCGCGGATACAAGCGGCCGAAATGAGTTTTCTTCGCAGGGTGGCTGGACTCTCCCTTAGAGATAGGGTGAGGAGCTCGGTCATCCGGGAGGGGCTCGGAGTAGACCCGCTGCTCCTCCACATCGAGAGGAGCCAGTTGAGGTGGCTCGGGCATCTGATTAGGATGCCTCCTGGACGCCTCCCTGGTGAGGTTTTCCGGGCACGTCCAACCGGGAGGAGACCCAAAGGAAGACCCAGGACACGCTGGAGAGATTATGTCTCTCGGCTGGCCTGGGAACGCCTTGGGATTCCCCCGGAGGAGCTGGCCCAAGTGGCTGGGGAGAGGGAGGTCTGGGCTTCCCTCCTTAGGCTGCTGCCACCGCGACCCGACTCCGGATAAGCGGGAGAAAATGGAAGGATGGATGGATGGATGGATGGTACACATTAAGCATGTTTTTGCAACAAATTTGTACTCAGAAGTGCCTGCAGATCCAGTCCCAGGTCAGACTGGTTCAAGGGGAAAAATTGATCTTAAGCCTAATGAATCAATTTTGAAAAATGTATATGAAATCGATCCAAAATCAATTAAATCGATTTTTTTACTCAGCTCTACTGTCAACACTAGATGAGCAGTGGCTCTAGTATCAGCTCCTCCTGGATACCCTTAAGCTTGCTGTTTTTGTGTGACTCATAACATTATATATATATTAATATTATATTATATATACACTGCTCAAAAAAATAAAGGGAACACTTAAACAACACAATGTGACTCCAAGTCAGTCACACTTCTGTGAAATCAAACTGTCCACTTAGGAAGCAACACTTATCAACAATCAGTTTCACCTGCTGTTGTGTAAATGGAATAGACAACAGGTGGAAATTATAGGCAATTAGCAGGACATTTCCAATAAGGAAGTGGTTTTGCACAGACCACTTCTCAGTTCCTCTGCTTTCTGGCTGATGTTTTGGTCACTTTTGAATGCTGGCGGTGCTTTCACTCTAGTGGTAGCATGAGACGGAGTCTACAACCCACACAAGTGGCTCAGGTAGTGCAGCTCATCCAGGATGGCACGTCAATGTGAGCTGTGGCAAGAAGGTTTGCTGTGTCTGTCAGCGTAGTGTCCAGAGCATGGGGACGCTACCAGGAGACAGGCCAGTACATCAGGAGATGTGGAGGAGGTCGTAGGAGGGCAACAACCCAGCAGCAGGACCGCTACCTCTGCCTTTGTGCAAGGAGGAACAGGAGGAGCACTGCCAGAGCCCTGCAAAATGACCTCCAGCGGGCCACAAATGTGCATGTGTCTGCTCAAACGGTCAGAAACAGACTCCATGAGGGTGGTATGAGGGCCCGACGTCCACAGGTGGGGGTTGTGCTTACAACCCAACACCGTGCAGGACGTTTGGCATTTGCCAGAGAACACCAAGATTGACAAATTCACCACTGGCGCCCTGTGCTCTTCACAGATGAAAGCAGGTTCACACTGAGCAGATGACAGACGTGACAGAGTCTGGAGACGCCGTTTAGAATGTTCTACTGCCTGCAACATCCTCCAGCATGACCAGTTTGGCAGTGGGGCAGTAATGGTTTGAGGAGGCATTTCTTTGGGGGCCACACAGCCCTCCATGTGCTCACCAGAGGTAGCCTGACTGCCATTAGGTACTGAGATGAGATCCTCAGACCCCTTGTGAGACCGTATGCTGGTGCGGTTGGCCCTGGGTTCCTCCTAATGCAAGACAATGATAGACCTCATGTGGCTGGAGTGTGTCAGCAGTTCCTGCAAGATGAAGGCATTGATGCTATGGACTGGCCCGCCCGTTCCCCAGACCTGAATCCAATTGAGCACATCTGGGACATCATGTCTCGCTCCATCCACCAACGCCACGTTGCACCACAGACTGTCCAGGAGTTGGAGGATGCTTTAGTTCAGGTCTAGGAGGAGATCCCTCAGGAGACCACCCATCACCTGTGTGTGTGTGTGTGTGGGTGTGTGTGTGTGTGTGTGTGTGTGTGTGTGTGTGTGTGTGTGTGTGTGTGTGTGTGTGTGTGTGTGTGTGTGTGTGTGTGTGTTAGGGAAAGACAATTTTCAGGCATTTTTTTCAATTATGCCTGGTAATAAACAAGGGCAAATTAATTTTATGTATGTAAAATAATTTCCAGTATGTCTTTCTGTCTCTCACAGGGAGTCCATTGCGAACTCTGTCCACCATGTCTCTCCTGGTTCACCCAGTCCGACGTGTCACCTCCAGTGCCATCACTAGGAGCCAGAGTTTCACTGGAGTTAACGTCCAGGACAAAACCTACAGGTACTCCTTCCATCTTTGTTCACCATTTTCTGCTTGGGATTGGTTGGTATTTGAGCTGTTGTGGGAAATATTGCTTAAAAATCAACACCAGGAGATTTGTTGGAAAATATGACAAACCAGTTTAACTCAAAACATGGCTGGATAATCTTTCAAAAACCCATCCGTATCAGATAGAACACTAAATATTTACTCCTCTCTCTGATAGCAGTCACATGTAGTTTTTACAACACAGAACAGACGTGTCTTCACAGATGGACATGTTGTGAATCAGAACAAGACGTCTTCAGATCCACACCTGAGGCATCATGAATTCACTCTATCAGCCTTAAACATGCGTGTTCTAGAAGCTTTCTGATAACGTGGTTATCATTCTCTCCCAGGTCAGACTTGTCTGGTTTTGTTCTGAATACAGTCTGACCTGGGATGTTCTCTGTTGCACCTGCACCCTATCAGGCCTCTCTTCAGCCCCAACAACCTTTCAGTTCTGTTCAGTGCACTTTGTGCTATTTTAAGATAGCTTTTAATGCCAAACATTTGGAACTTAAGAGGTTCTCCAACTGAAAAACAAAATTCACAAATCTGCTATCAGTCACCACTCTTCAGGGTTAGTCACCACTCTACTGACGTTAGTGTCTTATCCAATATCCTGATTCACGAGTCTCACACCCAGCAGCTGGTTAAAAAAATTAAACTTGTTTTATTCTTTAGAATCAGGTCTGTCTTTGGAGGATAAATAAATAGTTGTATCTGCTTCCTTTATGCCTTTTTAAACCCCAGATTTAATCTAAATATGGCTTTAACAGTGTGCAATAAAGAGTGTGCAGAGATTTGTTTGTCAGGATGTGCTTTATTTTTCCCCAGATCCGTACAATTTTAGCCATCTTATTACACAAGTGTCTGATATGGGTTTCCAACAGAGCTTGTGGTCCAAGATTCCACCCACAAACTTGTTCTCTATCACTAATTACACTATATACTAGTTAGTACTACTAAACTAGTTATGTGGTCTACACCTAACATGTTCATGAAGTTTTTTGCATTAAAGCCTTCTCACATGATGCAGTCTCAGCAGTTTTATTCTTGAAAGTTTCTGTCTTGTAAAACAAGCTGCTGCTGCTAGCCACGCCCAACCACTTCCTGATTGGCTGCTATAGGCTGAGAAGCTTGGATATCTGAGAGGAGTTTGGAGTAGAGCCACTGCTCCTCAGGTGTCAACAGGTGTGTGTGTGTGTGTGTGTGTGTGTGTGTGTGTGTGTGTGTGTGTGTGTGTGTGTGTGTGTGTGTGTGTGTGTGTGATGATATGAGAGCACATTTGTATCTTTAGGTAGATAGGTGTATGTGCAGGTGTATTTATACATGTATAGCTATGCATATAGTAATGTGTGTGTGTGTGGGGGGGCATTTATGAGTATGTATAAGTATGTTTATGTTGTATATAATTAACATTTTAACAAGAAATTGTACGTAAATTTAATACTATAGCAATAGCTGCTTGTTGGTGTCCTTGTCGGCATCATTTAGTTCAGGTTTCCAAGGTTATTTTCACATTCAGATCTCTAACAATGATGGTCATCTCAAACTGCAGGAGCTTCTCTGGGTTCAGCACTCCTGGTCTTAGCAGAAAGCCCAGCAGATCCAGTGGGATGTTCAGTATGTCAACCAAGTCAAACCCAACTCCTAAGGTTCCTCAACCAGAGAGGTTGGATCAAGTCTACGAGGCCCTGAAGAAAGGCCTTCAGTGAGTGCACTCACATAGCATCAAATCAGTTCTATTCCTGAATCCAATTACCGGGGCTTCTTTGTGTGCTGACATGGTGTGTGTCCTCAGATCTTCCTTGCATGTCCATCAGATGGATTTGGAGAACCTCAGCAGACAAATAAAACAATCAAAAAGAAACTCCCGACTGGTATGCTGTAGCACTCTAAAGCTTGGCTTTGTACACGTTCATTCATTTAAATACAGACACTCATGACTTGATGTTCCCTCTTCCTTAGGGTTTCCTGTATGAACTGGACAAGGTAAGCTGCAGTGAATTCTTGAAATGTTGATTTAAAGGTTGAATGGAATTTGAGGCAGTCCAGCTCTGCTTGATGTAGCATGTTGTCAAAACAGTTAATGTCAAAGTTTATAACTTTGCTTTCCTTTGGCAGCAAGTGAAGATAATCAAGAGGTACATCAGACGGCTGGAGTTCCACCTCAGTAAGGTCAGACCAGAAAAGCCTTCTCGCAGATTGTGAATATTTTTATGAGTTAATTTTTAATCTTCGTCATGCAGATCTTAAAAAAAAAATAAAACAGCAATGACTCTGACATAGATGGGTTAGATCAGGGGTAGGCAACCCTGGTCCTGGAGGGCCAGTATCCAGTATGTTTTAGTTGTTTCCCTGATCCAAAACACCTGATTCAATGGTTGAATCACCTACAGAAGCCGGTTAATCTCTGACTAAAGAAGCATCACAAAGGTATCTGTAATAAGACTTAAAACAGGACAGAAGGTGTGTGCTTTATTTATTTATTTATTTATTGATCTCCATAAAGTTAGCATATTTGTCAAGAATAATTCCTACACTGTAAAAATTAAACTTAAGCAAGGGAAGAGGCCTTTTTAATGAAGGCTGGAAACATAGGTGAGAGATAAACTGATTTCAGCTACAGCCACATAATAATAATAATAATAATAATAATAATAATAATAATAATAATAATAATAATATTTTTTTGTAATGCACTTTACATTTCAATGAAATCTCTAAGTGCTACAACATAATTGAAGTCATCTAAAAACCCAAGCAAACATTAATACATACAATACTAAACAAGTTAAAAACATTTAAAACAAGTGAAACATCGACAGTATGAAAATAATTTAAAAGGCCTGTTTGAATAAAAATGTTTTTAGCTGTTTTTTAAAACACTCTGTGGAGCTCTCAGAGGTTCTGGGAGCACGTTCCACAAACGTGGAGCTGCAGCTTGAAAGGCCCGATCTCCCATGGTGTGACGTTTGGTCCTGGGCTGTTGAAGGTATTGAGAGTTGCTGGAGCAGAGATTTCTTGATGTGATAGACATAGGTGCCATAGACGTATCTGACGGTAAAAGTGGATTAAAATGAGTTTTTTATCTATTTTCCAATGTTTTATATCAGGGTTAAAGAGGGTTTAGTAGAAATCAGCCCGATTTCTATGTTTCTGAAGCCAGTAACTGAGGACATCATTGATACAGTTAGTGACTGTAAGAACAAAGCATCCACAGGCTGGAATGACATAAATATGTCATGAAGAAAGTTCTAAACGTTATTGTGCAACCATCAATATATAAGCAACTATCATTGTCACAGTTCTCAAAAATCTTAAACAATGTGTTAGGTGTTTGTATAAATTCATAAAAAATACAATCTGTGATCTGACCGTTAGTTTGTATTTAGAACTAATAGGAACTAATGGAATTAGTGGATGAGATAAACGATTCAACAGGAAGTGCACAGTTGGAGTATTCATAGATTTGGAAAAGCATTTGATGCAATAGACAATACACTATTAACCAATAAACTTCGAAGATGTGGTGTTGGGGTGTAGCCTGGCCTGCCAGACTCTCCCTCTGTCTATTCTACACAGCGGAAGAGTCTGGAAACTCAGAGGCAGCGAGCACCATGAGGGGCGGGACTATCCAGATCAAAAATAACCAATCTGAAAAAAGGCAGAAATGACGGCTTATCGCGTGACGCTGTAGTTTTTTAGCTGTAGTCAAACATGGCGTCAAAGGAGCGCTGCTAACAATCTCCCTCTCACTGTTCATGCTGAGCTGCAGTGCAGTTAACCCCAGCTTTTTTTACTTGTTGCTCCATTAGCGCATGTAAAGGTGACACCACGATAAAATGTGTTTTAGCTGGGTAAGCACCTTCCTCAGTAGAAATGAATGCACTGGGGGCGAATGGCGACCCATCTAAGATGGCAGCCGGCCACTACGGCAGCGCCAGTCCACGAGGCGTCTACGTATATATGTCTGTGTGTAGCACAGCGCAAACATCTTTCTTTAGAAGAAAGGCTTTTAGCGCTAATTCTTGTTGTGGTTTTAAAGACATGTCCAAGTCATTTAGAACAGAGGAAAGAGCCGCAGCGAGCTCCGCTTCAGACGTCATCTTTGTTGTTTATGAGAAACTGAGCGTCGCGGTGTGTGACGTATGCTGCTCAACGCTGATTGGCTCGGTGAAAACTCTCAGGGGGCGGGGTTATTTGAATAAGGAAGCATTGGTATGGCTGGCCAGGCTAATCGCTGTGGCGGGGGCGTCTTTCTGAATAGGATCAAAATTTATAAACAGAATTCAGTTTGTGCAGCTAAACTACAAATCAGCATGTTTAGTACCACATGGGTCAGTTTTGGGTCCCAAGCTTTTCCTATCACTCCTCTGACTTACAGTGGGATGTGAAACTTTGGGCAGCCTTGTTAATCTCCATGATTTTTCTGTATAAATCGTTGGTTGTTATCATAAAAATGTCAGTTAAATATATCATACAGGAGACACACACAGGGATATTTGAGAAGTGAAATTAAGTTTCTAGGATTTGCAGAAAGTGTGCAATTGTTGTTTAAACAAAACTAAACAGGTGCATAAATTTGGGCACCATAATAAAGAAATGAACTGAATATTTAGTAGATCCTCCTTTTGCAGAAATAACAGCCTCAAAACTCTTCCTATAGCTTCCAATGAGAGTCTGGATTCTGGTTGAAGGTATTTTGGACCATTCTTCTCTACAAAACATCTCTAGTTCATTCAGGTGTGATGGCTTCTGAGCACGGACAGCTCTCTTTAACTCACACCACAGATGTTCAATAATATTCAGGTCTGGGACTGAGATGGCCATTCCAGAACGTTGGACTTGTTCCTCTGCATGAATGCTTTAGTAGATGCTGAGCAGTGTTTAGGGTCGTCCTAGCCCTAACCCAGTGCAGCTTCAGCTTTGTCACTGGTTCCTGGACATTGGTCTCCAGAATCTGCTGATATTGAGTGGAATCCATGCGTCCCTCAACTTTAACAAGATTCCCAGTCCCTGCACTGGCCACACAGCCCCACAGCATGATGGACCCACCACCATGTTTTACTGTAGGTAGCAGGTGTTTTTCTTCTTTTTCCTCCATGCATAACGCCCCTTGTTATGCCCAAATAACTCTGTTTTAGTTTCATCAGTCCACAGCACCTTATTCCAAAATGAAGCTGGCTTGTCCAGATGTGCTTTAGCAGACCTCAAGCAGCTGTTTGTGCTGTGGGTGGAGAAAAGGCTTCCTCTGCATCACTCTCATACAGCATCTCCTTGTGTAAAGTGCACCAAATAGTTGAACGATGCACACTGACTCCATCTGCAGCAAGATGATGTTGTAGGTGTGTGGTGCTGGTCTGTGGGTTGACTCTGACTGTTCTCTCCATTCATTGCTTCTGTTTATCTGAGATTTTTTGTGGTCTGCCACTTGGAGCCTTAACTTGAACTGTGCCTGTGGTCTTCCATTTCCTCAGTATGTTCCTAACTGTGGAAACAGACAGCTGAGATCTATGAGACAGCTTTCTGGATCCTTCCCCTAAACCATGATGGTGAACAATCTTTGTTTTCAGCTCATTTGAGTTGTTTTGAGGCCCCCATGTTGCTACTCTTTAGAGAATATTCAAAGAGGAGGGAAACTTACATTTGGCCCCCTTAAATACTCTTTCTCATAACTGGATTCACCTGTGTATGGAGGTCAAGGGTCACTGAGCTAACCAAACCAAATTTGAGGTCCAATAATTAGTTCTAAAGCTTTTGGAATCAATAAAATTAAAACAGTGCCCAAATTGATGCACCTGCCTAATTGTGTTTAAACAATTATTGCACACTTTCTGTAAATCCTATAAACTTCGTTTCACTTCTCAAATATCCCTGTGTGTGTCTCCTATATGATAGATTTAACTGAACCAGTTAATTTTTTTATCATAACAACCAACGATTTATACAGGAAAATCATGAAGGTTAACAAGGCTGCCCAAACCTTTGCATCCCACTAAACCCACTAACTAATAGTATTAGTAACATGGTGTAATTAAGTGATGCTTCATCCTATTACTTTTCAAACAAATTATGTAGCCATTGTGCATCACTTTGATGTCATTTGAATTATTAATTTAACTGCTTTAAATTTATTTTGAAAGCCATCATTTTTATTGATTTCCAACAAAAGCTCTGCTCTCTTGAAAAAAGGACTCAGATCATTTTTTCCACCTTCACATGCAGCACTTTCCTCAAACTGTTCCAGGCACAAAACCTATCAAACCTTGTGCGTTGGCTTTTTCTTCCTTTAATAGTATTGCCACGTCCATTTTATTCCTGTGTCTTACAGAAACGACTGGACATGGAAAAGATTGAATGTTTTTCTCTCAAACTCAGACTCAAATCTCCTGCAGCTGTCACTTCCAAGGTTCCATTGTCATTGTTTTTCTGGTGGAAAAATGTGGGAGTGTGAAAATGGTCTATTGCTCAACAGCAATGCTAAAAGATTAGTAAAGCATAAGTAAAGCATCTCATAATTCACCAATCTGTGTTTTATAATATAAAACCTAAGCTCCCAACTCTGGAACTCACTTCATGTACAGCAGGCCCTCTCCATAGCCCGTTTTAAGTTCCTACTCACTTTTATCGATTAGCTTTGAATTGGTAATTTGGTTCTCTCACGGTTTAAATGTGTGTTTTTATTGTTTGTTTGATTTTTAGCTACTTTCCTCTTTTAATATATATTTTTTAAATTTGACACTCTTGTTTTTTATTCATTGTTTTAGATATTTATCTTGTTGCATTTATTATATCTTAGCATTGTCGCATTCATGCTTCACGGATTTAAAAAATCCAAGTCCAATATTTAGTTCTTTTTGCATGAAGAGCTTTAAGTTGAACAGGTTGGGATCAGTGTTGTTTTTGGCAGACATCTTAGTTTTAGTCTTGGTCTTTTGGACGAAGCTGCTTTTTAGTTTTAGTCAGTTTTAGTCGACTGAAACTCAAAAAGGTTTTGGTCGACAAAGATTTTTGTTTTTGTTTTACAAAAAATGAAACAGAGTATTAGTCTTTAACAAATGAATTACAGGTCTCATGTGTACTCTGAGCTACTGGATTGAGTTATTTATTTTAGAGCTAACGGAGACGGGACACAATCTCAGCTGCTCCAGTTTTGTCCAATAATCTTTTTTTTATTACTGTATTGTTAATCAGTGATGCTCATAAACATTTAGATGGGCTTAAACTGTTGTGCTGTTGGTTTAAAAAGCAGGAATGTGACTCGTTATTAGAAACCAGGGAGCAGAGACAATAATCCTGACACTAAAAAGCTCTATGCTTTAAATTCATCAATATCAGTTCTTGGTCATTCATAGAGTAATTTGCAGAGTGTGAAATCAGTCAAATTCAGATTAAAATGACATAACATGAGTAATTTCTAATTTTCTCAGATTGAGGAGCTTTATGAGGCGTACTGCCGGCAGAGGAGGCTGAGAGACGGGGCCAAGAAGATGATGAAGGCCTACACAGCTTCATTAGGAAGCAAAGAGGCCAAGGAGAGTTTGGTGGAGGCCAATAAAGAATACAAAGATTACACAGAGGTGAGATGGAAACAACAGAATGAGTTGAAAAATGTATGGGGAAAAAGTCGTTTGAAAGCCATTGAATGAGGAAGTAACAGAGTACACAGCATTTAACTCGTGGGGATTAGAATGTACATAAACATAAACTATAATTGTCAAACTGTGCAAAAGAGATGGAATGAAGTGTACCTTACTGATTCTCTCTGTAGAACATGTGCATATTGGAGAGTGAGTTACAGAATCAACTGGGAAAGTTCTACATTCGAATGAAAGGTAAGAGTCAACACTTATCCTGCACAAGTCACTCTGAGTTATGTGAGTCAGACCCATGAGTGGAGCGTTTATACATACCTGATGCAAAATAGTTTGGATCGAGTAGAAGGTGACAGACAGGCAGACAGACAGATGATAGATAGATAGATAGATAGATAGATAGATAGATAGATAGATAGATAGATAGATAGATAGATAGATAGATAGATAGATAGATAGATAGATAGATAGATAGATAGATAGATAGATAGATAGATAGATAGATAGATAGATAGATAGATAGATGCTTCCCTTTTAGTTAGTTTAGTACTTTCTTGTGTTTTCCTTTACACTTTTACATTTTCTTTTACACTAATCATCATTTGACAGCAGCATTTGATGCTGTGGGCCATGGTATATTACTGAAGCATTTGGAACAGTGGGTGAGCATTACAGATCTCTCAGGGCCAGGGTCTACCTGCCGGCTTTTGTGTAAAACTTAGCTAAAAATCACACTGTGCCGATCTCTCCTGAGGAGTACCACAAGGATCTATTCTTGGCCCCCTTTTGCTCCTCTATTTATTTGCTGCCACTCGGGGCAATGTCCTGCAAGCAGTGGTTCAAGTTCGCAGATGACTGTCAGGTCTATTTTCCCCAAGCACCACTGGATTGGTGCATAGACCAGTTGATGGACACATTGGTTTGCTAAAAAGAAGAAGTTTGTTTATATATCACTTTTTACAGACAGAATTCACAAAGTGTTTCACAGACAAAAAAAATGAACAGAATTCCAATAAAACACTGAATACTAAAGTTAGAAAACTAACAGAATTACAGTAAACAGGAGTACTATAACTAAAAAACTATAAGTGGCATGACTAGTAGTGGGGAGGGATTATGGAGAAAAACACGAAGAACTAGATCTAGGAAACTAAAGATGAGTGGCAACCAGTTTGGGGAGGCTGTAGGTGGCCAGTGGGGAGCAAAACAAAAATAGTATAAAAGTAGGAGTGTACAGTGTCCGACCAGAGGACCTGACCTGACCTAATGACTCAGAGAACTGGGGCAAAAATAATGTAAACCAAACAGCAAAACTAGTACAGTATTGTATCATTGTTTGTATTTTACTTGTCACAATGACGGGAACCAGACCCCTGACTGCGCTTCGCTGGCCGTCCAGTCAGCTGGACAGTGTCTGTTGGTGGTTCCTAGGGTGAAACTGGGTCTGTGGGATGACCTACCACTGGCTATCATACAAGCTCCTTCTCTGAATATCTTCAAAACTAGAATAAAGACTCCTTAGCCATCTTGCAAGCTGAGAGATGATAGATGCTCTTTTTGTTTTATCTATTTCTCTGAGAGTCTTATAGTGTGTCCTATCTGCTTTAGCTGTTTGCAGTTTTATATTTTATCTCTCATGGTCTTATATTAATGTTTTATTATGTATTTTGCAGTTGTTGGAAAGTGCTTTAGGATTAAAGTTTGATGAGGATGGTGGTGGCGGTGGTTAAAGCATGCCATAAACGAACTCTGCTTCTAGTTTATATGTTTGGAAGCTTTACTTCCATCAGTTACTGAATTATTTAGTAGTCATAAATGAGAACACAATGTCCTGGTGAGACTTTAGGTCATTTAAAACTCTTGGACGTGATTGTTTATTGACTTCTTTTGCAGGTCTTGCTGGATTTGCCAGGTTGTGTGCTGGTGATCAGTATGAGGTTTGTCCCTCTTGTCCTCTCTTATATGTTGACAGAAATATGCCTGCAGTCACTAAACAATTTATTCTGTAAAACATGAGTAATCGTTTAGTAAAATAACAATAGTATTTACAATATACTGTATATATATATATTTTTTTTTTAAAGTTTGTACTTTTTCTTTCTTAAATCAAGATCTCAGGCAGAATCATTTTTGAATTGGCTTAAAGATGCTGGGATTGTGCGTTCAAAGAAATAATTTTTACAATTTATTTATTTATTACATTTTGACCAGTTCACAGAGAGATTTTAGTTGTATGCAGGCTCTGACATAAGAAAAGGTTTTATAATTTGAAAAGAAAGAGGCTAATTCCAGGTCTGCAGGCTGTAAAATGACCAGGATTGTTTTTCTTGTAGTCCCTCTGAGATCAGTTGCTTGGATGTGTTTCACTGGCGTGTCATTCTCTGCTGAAGAAACGCATCTGAACCAGTAACTTCAACACTTTTCTCTGTGTTTATGTTGAACTGAAACTTGTTTCTGTTCTCAGATCTTTATGAAGTACGGTCGACAGCGATGGAAACTGAGAGGAAAAATAGAAATCAATGCCAAGCAAGTGTGGGACAGTGAGGAGATGGTGTTTTTGCCCCTCATTAATGAATTTCTCACTGTGAAGGTAAGAGTCTAGAACCTCCCAATAGGATCAGCTTGACTCCAGGCTGATTCAACTTCAATCATTCAAAAATACATTCAGAGTAGCATAATTTATCTATTAAGTTAAATAGTTTTGTTAAGTATATGATTTTGTTTTATCACTTATTACATTTATGCTCATATTTTAAAACTAATATGAAAACATATTTAAACAAAAGCATGAAATAAATACAAAAAAGCAACCACAAATTTAATTACTTTGAAATCATTCAAAATTTAAAAATTAAAGATGATTTCCTAACATGTTGCATGTTGTCAACAGCATATAGTTTATTTAGGTTTGCAACTTTTTTATATTTTTAAATCATTTTCTTGAGCCAGTGTGTGCTAAAATGACCCTTTACAAAGATTTAATGAAATGTCACTCAGACCCCCACTGCCCTCTGTGGACAGAAAACCACACACGTATGGCAAGCCGTTTTAACATTTATTAAGCAGACTGGAAATGTGTTCCAGTAGATATCTATAATTATATTGTTCCTAGTAGAAATGAACATTCCAGATATCCATAATAACATTCTTTCTATCCACAATGAACATTTCAGATATCTGAAATGTAATTCTTCCTAGGACAAATGACGTCACATTTCCCATTCATGTGTATGGGGTTTATAGCGCCTCCTATCCACAATTGACCTTTCGCCGAGCCCCGCCCCCCTTAGCTACTGTTGCCAACTCCGACAACTAGTGGATCAAATACTGCTGCTCCGCAGTAAACAGATGCGTGTCAGTGACATTTTTTGGAGCAATTCGTCCTCAATATCATCGCGATAAAGGCAAAAGGGTTACTGTATGTGGAGGGATACATTAGTGTTGGCTCTGCTGAGCGAAGCGTAGCAGGGAGCAAGGAGTTGGGAGTTTGGGAGAAGGTCCGGCATCCGGGGACGCGTGGATCCGAGGAGCTGTGGCGGCGATGCGTGTCCCTGTGAGCTGTCAGATGTCAGATGATCTGAGCTGCAGGCAGCTCTAACGGAGAAATGCTCCCGGCGCTCTGCATCGCTCAGTTTATCATCTCAGCTGAGTTTATAAAATGTAACTTTTTATGCCCGTGTTTACTTTTATTTTCAATATAGTTCCCGGCCGGAGCTCGGCATTACTTCATTACGTGATCTTGACACCACCCGCTGTTGCGCCAAGGCTTAATGTGCGTTTATAAGACACACGGTTGAGGTAATATTACGCTGATTTGTCGGCACGGTGTGTCTAATAAAGGGTCTTTGATAGCCTGGGAGGCAGACCTCCGCCCAGCCGCGGGCGGGGGGAGCACTCATGCTTGGCTGTTGCTGGTTGAGCTCGATGAGGAGGTTCTGAAGGGGAGCGAAGGAGACACGACTACTATCGAGGCTAATGCTTAGTAGTAAATTAGGCTTAGCTTCATCATTTTGTTTGGAGCTGTCGGATAGTAACGGTTGCTATGATGTGTGATTGGACAATAGCCGTTCTGGGGGCGGGGCCGGCGAAAGGCTAATTACATTCTTCCTAGTAAGAATGGACATTGTGGATAGGAGAAACTGAATTCTTCCTAGGAGAAACTCTCATTTTAGATAGCTCAGTTATTACTAGTAAAAACTCTTATTTCAGGAAGGTAAAATTAAACTCTATTCTTGCTGTCTGTAATTTTATTTTGGATATCCAAACCTTCATTTATACTAGTACAATTGTATTTTGGATATCCTTAATTTATATTTGAACAAGTTAAAAACACTTTGAGATATCAGCAATTACATTTATGACTAGCAACAATGTATTTTAGATATCTAAAAAGATTTTCAGGATATCTGGTGAGATGTTATTGGGTGGCCATTTTAACATAAAATATGCTCACATACTATCTGGAATTATTTTTATATATTTATAAATAGATTCTTCCTAGTCAAAATAGCATTCTTAATGGTGAAAATTAAATTCTTGCTAGTAAGAATGCCATCTTTACTATTCAGAATGGTATTTTACTAGTAACATTGTAAAATATCAATAACAATTATACTAGGAGGAAAAACAATAAAGGTTTAGGTGCCATTTTAACATTTAATAAGTGGCTTGGATATGTACTCCAGACATCCATCATTACATTCTTCCTAGTAACAATGAACATTGTGGATATCTGAAATGTAATTCCTCCTAGGAGAAATGACATCACATTTCCCATTCATGTGTATTGGACTTATAGCGCCTCCTATCCACAATTACATTCTTCCTAGTAACAATGAACATTCTGGATAGGAGAAACTGAATTCTTCCTAGGAGAAACTTGTTGATTACACTTTCAGGCTCTCTAAAACAGCAATATGGATAGGAGGAATGAAATAAAGGACATCAACAATATCAAAACAGATAGTAAGAAAATATTTGTTCCTGGGAAGATTGTAGTTCTGCCTATCTAAAATTTAAATTGGACTAGTATAAATGTAGGTTTGGATATCTAAAATAAAATTACAGACAGCAGGAATAGAGTTTTAATTTGACCTATCTGAAATAAGAGTTTTTACTAGTAATAACTGAATTAGAGCTATCTAAAATGAGAGTTTCTCCTAGGAAGAATTCAGTTTCTCCTATCCACAATGTCCATTCTTACTAGGAAGAATGAACATTGTGGATAGGAGGCGCTATAAACCCAATACACATGAATGGGAAATGTGACGTCATTTGTCCTAGGAAGAATTCAGTTTCTCCTATCCAGAATGTTCATTGTGGATAGTAAGAATGTTATTATGGATATCTGGAACACATATCCAGTCTGCTTAATAAATGTTAAAACGACCACCTTAAATTCTTAAGGATTTTGAGATATCTCAAACTTAATTCCTATAGTGCAGTTGTTATTATGGATTTCCTTAATTATAATTTCTACTAGTAACAAATAGCTGTTGATCTCTTCATTTACTATTTTGACTAGTAAGAATACAGTTAGTACTAGGATAAATGATATTATTGCTATATAAAATAGGAATTAATGAGCGGTCCGATTGTTGAATAAAAGTTAAAACGGCTTGCCAGAGCACTTGCAATTTCAGAGTGGCGGTCCGGTCCCTGTTGGACTTAGTAAAGTGGAGCTGACATTCCTGGTGCTGCAGTCTGCTTCCAGCATGTTTCCTGCATGTTTTAGATCATGAACACAGCTGATGTGTTTGATTTAGTGATGAACCGCTCCTGTAGACACTAATGAAGGCTGAGGAGACATCTCAGCAGTTAGATTAAGGTGTTAAAAAGACCAACACACAGAGAGGAGGATAGTTTTACTTACGTTTTAACTATGTGGACACTAGGGGGTGCTCAATGCAAGCAAAACTACCAAGTGTTCCTTTAATCAATGAACACTGTCTGAGTCAGATGATACATTTTGACTGCAAAAACATAGTGATGATTAGCCATAAACAACCATTTTCCTGTGGTTTCCCAGGTAACCGAGCTGAAGAGTTTAGCCAATCACGTGGTTGTAGGAAATGTCTCCTGTGAAACGAAGGACCTGTTTGCTCCACTACCTCAGACGGTTGCTGTGGACATCAACGACCTTGGCACTATTAAACTAAGCCTAGAAGTCAGCTGGAAGTGAGTCCTGCAGATTGTTGAAGGTGTTGGTTTTTTAATAAACACAAATATTCACTCTCTTTGTTTTACTTCTTCTTAGTCCATTTGACAAAGATGATCAGGGCTTGTTTCCTGGTCCCGTCAGCATCATTCCAAGAATCTCCTTCCTGGGATCAGCTGACACTCCATCTATAAGAGAAAAAAACGCTGTGAGTTTGTCCTTTATATATCAGGCTATTGTAATAATTTCTGACAGACTGAATGGAGCTGAGAGAGAGGCTGTGAGGGTGGGGGCAGATGATTGACACCCATCAGACTCTGAGCTGATGTAGCTACGAGCTAACTGAGCTAACCGAAGCTAACGGAGGTGTTTTCAGGCAGAAAACTACTGAGCGACTGCTACCCTCTGCCTTCTAGGCTGTAACACTTTTAACATGAGGCTGAGACTGAGGCCTCCCCTCAGCAAGCATGAGGCAAGGCGCTGACATCTTACCTGCTACCTGTCAATCAAAAAAACATTCCCCTAATTATTCATTATTTCAACTTTAATTACATCTAAATGGATGAGTGACACCATCTCCCTCAGAGTCATTCAACCAGATATTTTTGAACCAGGCTGTAAACATGTAACATTCGTTGGCTTCACGTTTGGCAGGTGGAGTTTGACCCTTGATTTTAACAGATTTTGACTTTGAAATTGTTTAACATCAGTGCTTGTGTTGTGGTTCTGTACTCATGTGGTTTAGAAGAGTTTTGCACATGCAGAAATGGACGTTTAAACATTCAACAGCTAATTCGTTGGTTTGGTTTCCACAACTGTATGATCCTGTTTAGGGCTGTGGGCGGAGCCTATTTCTAGCAAGAGAGAGGGTTACGCCTAGTCATGCACTCTCTCTCTCTCTCTCTCTCTCTCTCTCACTCACTCACACACACACACACACACACACAGCTGATTTAGAATCAGAAAAGATTCTGACCTGTGTGTTTTAAACTCTCTCTTTATAAGGCAATTCAAAACTTTTATGTTCCACCAGCTCCTGAGATTTTTTCAAGTTGAAATATTATTGTTTAATTTAACTTTGTATCTATTGTGTTATTTTACCTTACTCCACTGTGTTTTTCACCTCATGTGTGCGGAGAACACTTGATAAACACATGTACCTTATTCTTGAAGCCAGACCTGACCTCTGACCTTTGCTGTTCTGTTTTAGAGCATGTCTCCATGGAAAAGCCAGGCCTATAACAGAACACCACGTTCTAATTCATCGGAGTCGTCTGACGACTCCTGCAGCCTGCCGCTCCCTGAATCAGAGCCACAGAGCTCTGTGTCTGAGAAGGTAAGAGAAAACACACGATCTGTGCAACAGATCAAAAATATACAGTGGTCTCTTCAGACAGCTCTCTACTTGATGCTTTTGATTTGATTCAGGCTCCATAATTAATGTTACAAAATGGAAATAAGTGAATTAGTTGTATGATTTGATGGAAGAATGAGCAGCAGGTTGGATTTATAGCTAATATTTACATCCGTCAGTATAAAAATATACTTTAAGAGGTTTTGCAATCATGGTCTTGTAGGATCATCTTTCTGTGCCACATACAAAGCAGTGGGACAACATAATGAGTGACTGATCATGTTTGTTACAGCAGCTTTTATGACTGTTCTCCTGCCCTACCACACCAGATTAGTTTGGTTTTCTTTTAAAGAACCGGACTGGTGGTTTTGTGGTGTGTGTGTGTGTGTGTGTGTGTGTGTGTGTGTGTGTGTGTGTGTGTGTAAGGGGTAATTCCTCTTGTCCCTCTCCTCCAGGATGCAGTGGAACCTGGAGGATGTTCTTCCCCACAACCTGACGGGTTTGGAGACTTCACCTGCTGCAGGTTTTTAATTTAATCTTATTTTGAACTGTTGTTACTAAAATGGAACGAGCTGCTCACTAAAATGCTGTAAGTGTGACGTCTGCACCAATTTTCAGAGACGAGGAGGAGAACACGTTGGTCCAGAGGGAGAACAGTGAGGAGCAGGTGGATGCTCCTAGAACCATCAGTCCTAACACAGAGCAGAGCTCTCTTAGCCAAAGAAGTGACAGTGGTGCTGAGGGAAGTATTTTCCCAGACCAGGCAGAGGAGGTGATGTCGCTGCTGTCTGGGACCTCTGTTAGTGACATAGAGATAGAGCTGCCCAGTACGCCTGAGACACCTGACACACGTGATGGGGTCGCCAATGATCCACACCTTTCTGAGCATCCAAAGGACGTCATCACACTGTTCACTCCCAAGTCCAAGGTAGAGGACCAGAACACTCAGCCAGTAGAGGAGGACGTTGCCTGTGTGGGAGCAGAGGGCGTAGGCCCAGTGGACAATGGGCTGGAAGATGCTCTAGGAACTCTAGTTTCCTCTCTGGATGATTATAGAGGACAGTTCCCTGAGTTACAAATACTGGAGGAGGAGCTGAAGCAGCTGCAGGTTACACTGAAGGTAAGAAAAGAATTATCTCAAAGGAGGAGAGATTTTCTGTCTGTAAAGCAGAAATAGTGTTTTTTCTCTAATGGCACCACCTAGAGGCCGAGAAATGTATTACACCTTAAAGCCGTTTCCTTACTTCCATGTTTACATCTGGACCGAACGCCTCTCGTTCTTGAAGGCGCTCCTCTAGCTGACCAAAAGAGCTTACACGCATTTTTTACAAATATTACTCTCAAGACTATCTTGTCC
>SSNS01000097.1:1956208-1989847 GCA_006937985.1 Aphyosemion australe
AAACATCAAAAATGTTTATTTAAGACTTGCTGTTCCAAACGATATCCAGAACAAATATGTTATAAGTTTACTGTAGATGTTTGCAGCCTCACACTTAAACATCATTTCCTTGTTAAATTTGTGACTGGAAAAAATTTAGATTAATAAATTAATAAATAATACAAGTAAATTCATGTTAAAAAGGTTCAAGTGTTTTGGGTTTTGAAAACGAATCAATAAAAGATCGTTTCTTCTTACCTGCTGGTGGTCGGAGGGACTGGTGGTGCCAGTGCTCAGCAGCCTCGCCTCGGCCCCAGGGCAGCTGTAGCTACATCACCACCAGTGTGTGTGAATGGATGAATGACTGATTGTGTTGTGAAGCGCCTTGGGGGGTTGTAGAAGGCGCTATACAAATACAGGCCATTTACCATTTATGTTCATTATTCATCTTTCTGTTTTATCTAAATCTAAATCATGTGAAGCTGTTCAACAGATAAGTTAAAGGAAAAATATTCATTAGTAATGATTATTAACCTTCCAACAGTGTGGCTGGTGCAGAACCTGTCATCATGGGATCAGGACCTGATCCTCAACGCTCTGCGTCGTCCTGCAGAAAGCAGCTTGAAGAGGGAAGGACTTCATGCTTTGGCAAAACTTCTGAAAGATCCACGAGGGAAAGTGTTGTCCTCTGTCAGCTCGGTACTGAGAGTTCTGGCTGCTCAGCCCAGGTGGAGAGAGCAGGTGATGGTGGGAGGAAGGAATGGGTGTGGAGGTGGGGGGGTCGTTGGTTTTGAAGAATTTAAAATAGTTTACATTTTGCAGCAAATCTGGTCTGGTTCTTTATGTAAAACACCTTAGAAAATCGTAAAAGAATAGTGTTATTCACTTATTGAAACCCAGAAATGAAGTCGGTATTAGATTTTACAATTATTGTGAAAGTAGCTGCAGACACAGCAGGGCTTGATGTGCTGAAGACATTCAGTTTTGCATTTATTTGCTTTACTTGCTCAGGCTTTGGTGAGCTGCATGGAGATGCTGGAGGACGAGGATGTGGACACCAGAGTGTGTGGATGCAAGGCTTTAGCATGTCTGAAGGTAGGAGAACGACTCGCCCTGCAGAGGGAGCTGGTATACGGTGTTCTAACTTTACGGTGTCTTTACCCCTCCAGGCCAAAGAAAGCATCGATCAGCTGGTGTATGTTTGTCAGACGGACAAGGAGGAGGTTCGAGACGCTGCCAAACAAACGCTGCTGGAGCTGGGTAATCCTGACCCCTGACCCCAACCCTAACCTCGGTTAACAGCTCATGTCCTGCAGACCTTATGGGTGCTGCTATTAATGAAGCATGATGCAAGTGTGTGATGAAGAAAAATCTTTGAAGACTTTGAAATAAAGAATAAAACTCTGAAGAAGAAAAGTACCGAAGACTAAAATAATAAAAAATACCAAAGCATAATAATCAAGATCATTCAAAACAATAAAAATATGAAAGATAAAATCCAAAATTAATAAAATACTAATGAATAATAATATTACAGGTTAGAAATACAAAAGAATAAAATCTTCAGCTGCTTATCTGGGTCACGGGGGCAGCTCCCCCGGAGAGGCCCAAACCCTGGCCAGGAGCGCTAATCCCTCCAGAGTGTCCCGGGTCGACCCACGGGCCTCCTGCTGATGGAACATGGCTGCAACACCTCCCCCACCGGGTGTCCAGGGCATCTTAATGCCAGAGCCGCCTCAGCTGTGTTTTATCAGACAACAGGACAGTGGTTTCCTCAGAAGTCTCCTTTCTTCTGCTGACTCATATTTCTATTGTATTTTTATTTTTTCTGCACTGATTTCTGTGTCTGTTGGTTTTTTAGGCACAAAACATGTCCTGATGGTTAATCCTCACATCCTGTTTCTTTCTGTTCTTCTGTTTGCCGCGTGGAGCAGGTGAGGAGGGGAAGATGGCCCACAGGCATGTGGAGATCTCTCAGGACAGCTTACCAAGACTCTTTGCTCCAGGAAGCATGGCCAGCACTGCCTTCTGACAGCACACACACACACACACACACACACACACATTGATGTGTTGCGTTGTAACACAATGGCCCCAGCATAAGGACTGTGCTGCTCTTCCTCCCACTGAGAGATCAGCTCTGTCTACACTGCAGGAGCAGTGTCTCTAAAGCCCAGGAGGACTTTATCCCTGTTTAACTCCATAAAGCATTCATTATTCATTCAGGTTCTGGGACGGCTCGGTGACCCAGCCGGGCTGCTGAGTCCTTACCCCGTTTAGGGAGGTTTGGAGCTCATTTAGCAGTTTATACAGACCCTTCATTTTTCATTATTGCTGTCAGGAAACCAATGCTATCTGAAAGAAAACCCTATGCTCAGATGTTACAGCGGTTAATTGAAACATGGCTCGTGTCTACACATATAAACCAGTGACAGTTATAGTTATAAGTACAAGTCAAAGTTTAAATCAAGCAGCATGAAAACTTCATCAGAACTCTTCCAGTCTGATCGCAGCACTGAAAGGCAGTTTCTCCTGCACTAGATTAGGCAAACATTAGTTTATTTGTTGTCGAGTTGCAGATTTGTAACTAAATATTGAACGTAATCATATGTATGTAACTGCAGGGACACAACATATTCCTGACATGGGAAATTAGTTTGAGCCAAAGAAATGTTCAGTAGCTTTTTAGGATGAAACTGGTGTCGTCCTGTTTGGCAGCAAAACCACAAATGCTGACCTGAACTTCCTGCATTCTGGGTGTGTGTGTGTGTGTGTGTGCGTGCGTGCGTGTGTGTGTTTATACTGGAGCCTCTTCTACATGAACTCAGGTGAGCCGTGCCTCATTGTGCTGCTCAGGGTTAAAAAGTGAATTCTGACCTTATTCAGAAGGTAAAACCTGAACTTTTCTCACTCTGCCACTGAGCCTCGGGTCACAGCTGCTCCTCAGCCATGTTGTCTACAGCCTGTTTCACACCTACTGTGATACGGAGTCGGTCCGGTTTCCGTACGGCTTCCAGATGCACTACCGTTCACATCGCCTGCGGTTTGTGTTCTGAATGTCTCTGGATATCTGCTCCCACAAGAGCACCAAATGATAAGAAATCTGACACGTTTAAAATTAAAAAAAAACGTCAACTATCATACGCTGAACTGATATCCCCGTCAATAGTAATAGAACAAAAGTCGACAGAAATAATGTGACCCAGGACCTATTGTGAAATATACCACATGTACCTAGTTGAAACGCGTCTCACTTCCTGTCTGGCTCAAGTCATTTCTTTAACTTCATACCACGTCTGGAAAAATCTGACTTCATGCGTAAACTTTCCAGAGCTCCTCATCCAGATCTGCGCTACACCGTAGCCGGTGTGAATGCTCTGATTGGACTAAATGATTTTTGGTCTATGCAGAAGCTGTAGGAAAACCGGACCGCAGCAGTTCTGCATGGTGTGAAGCAGGCTTAAGGCTGCCCAGCCTGCTGCCTGAGGGAAGGAGGGTGAAGAGTTCATGAGCTGTTTGTTTTGCAGCCTGCTGCTGCTGCTGGTCTCTTTCTGAGCAGATCGAGCTCTTTTTTATGGATCCTTAGTTGGACTGTTATGGAAGGTGTCCCCAACACACACACACACACACACACACACACACACACACACACACACACACACGCTGGACGTACACAAAATGAAGCCGTTTATCAACAAACTGCGTTTTAAAAGTTGGACTCCGGTGACCTCAGCTGCTCATCTTAAGTGCACTTTAGTTTTTTTAGTGTTTAAAGTTTCTGCCTTCTTTGTTTCCAGCAGGTGCATCTTCAGCATAATTAACGTGACATAGAACATGCAGTAGGCGTGTTCCTGTTGTCGTGCTATAACCAGGATGAACTAAGGTTACTGATCCAGGTTCTGGTGCCGTGTGAACCCCCTGTCAGTCTGCTTTCCTCCTGTTAACGTTCTAGTGTGACCCCCCCACCCCACCGGTGTCAGTAAACGAGTGTATTTCTGTCTGAACACTGCTGTGCCTTTTACAGCCTCACAGAACACTTCTGCTGATTTAGTTTGTGTTGTGTGAGCTTCCATGGCACCATCAGGTTTTTATCAATATGAGATGGAGCCGTTTCCATTTGTCTGCTGATTTTTTTAACCAAAGAGTGAAGATGCCACGAGTTAAAAGCAGCTGCAGTTAGGCTCTGGACTCAGCTCAGGTTCCGGATGTGCCTGATCTCTCACTGGGATTCAGAGGCTTTCCACCCTGATCCTGATTATGCCTCACAGATGCAGGAGTGTTGCAGGGCGTGTTTGTTTATGTGTAGAAACAGACAGAATCATGTCTGATGAGCTGCGGGGGCTGTTGATAAGAGACACGAGGGAGTGTGGCTGGCTGGTGGACCACAGCGGGAATCTGCATCCATACGTGTGCTCAGACACAACACCTGACTGCTGAAGTGCCTCAAACATGAAACAGATGATTTAATGAAGATAGGAAAATCCTTCCAGCACACCCTGTACCTTTTTCTGTAAACAGGATGTACTGCAGAAGTAAACACAAAGGGCTTTTTTATATATATCTATAATATATTTTCAGAACATACAGTGTCCAATGTATACAAATAAATAAACATTTATTTAAAGTGTGTTGTTTATTGTGAGTCATGCCAGGCAAAGAACACCCAAGCATTGTGACAAACCTGGGCTGTTCTTCCCAAAGGTTTTTACTAAAGAACGGTATAACTCTGAGTTGATTCATACCACCCACAACTGTGGCATGCTGTGAGTCACTAAACTGGCTAGGAGATGTTAGACGACATCATTTTAATCTAAACAATAGTTTAATGTAGAAACCTACAGATTACCAGTAAAACAGGTAAAAGAAGAGAGTCAACACCAGTCATCTGATGCAGTTTGTTCTAAATTAAGATTGAGTTTTCTTTTTAATTCAAAAAATGTTCAACTGGGCTCCCTGTCCTCCTACAACAACAATGTGAAGAATCTTGGAGTGTTTATTGATCCTTTAAATCAGGGGTCCCCAAATTGGGGGTCGGGACCCCCAAGGGGGTCCTCACAAGATTGCAGGGGGTCCCCAAAATTTTGTCTTTGCTGAGGTTGTGAGGTTAGCAAGATTTTATTTGTAAAAATTACATTTATAAAATCTCAATAACACACCCTACAGTATAATCAGAACTCCATATAAAAGTTATAACTCTGTATGTCTGTAGAAAGTTTGTAAATGATCACATTTAATGTGTTTATGCGTGTAGGAGTTGGGTTTGGGTCCTGGCCTATCTTGGACACGAGAAAGGGGGTCCTCAAAGAAAACATTTTGGGAACCCCTGCTTTAAATGATCCAAACAGGTCAGGTCAGTCAGGCTTTGATCACCTGAGACAGCAAAGGTAAGGCCATACCTTCCTGCTAATGCTTTTGAGTGTTATCCACCTTCTTGCTACTTGCAGCTCCTGCAACTGCAGCTCCTTATATGTTGGCTTGGACCAGTCGTCTATCTCTCGCCTGCAGCTGGTCCAGCTGCTGACCGGTACAGAACGGTATGCACACATAACTCCAGTGTTGATGTTGCTTTATTAGCTCCCCATTAATTACAGATCCAGATCAAGCTTTTAATGTTCGTTTTTAAGTCTCTATGGTCTAGCCCCTTCCTAATGAGCTAATGGTGCCTACTCCAGCCAGAACTTGGAGGACTAGCTCACAGCTGCTTTTAGTGGCTCCTAAGAGGGGACGGGGATTTTTCCACAGCAGGTCCAAAATTGTGGAATAGTCTACCTTTGATCATTAGGTTTGAGTCTTTAGCAGCTTTTACAGCTCTGCTGAAGACTTACTTCTACAAACTAACTTTTATAAACACCTGACTATTATTTTATTCCTGTTTATCAGCTCTTATGTGTTTTAGATAAGTGTCATTCTTAATTCCTTGTTTTTATCCTCGTCATAGTTTTGCACATTCTCATTTTTAATTGTGTTTAACTTGTGAAGCACTTTGTGCAGTAATTACTCTTGTAAATGTGTTATATAAATAAACATGATCTTGACCCTCAATAGAGCAGAAGGTTCTGATCGGCACCAAGCATTCCTGAAATTTGGGTTATGCTAATGATCAAATATAAGTACATAATAAATACTTTCATCAGTCCGAATGGTAAAGTTTAATAAGAGCAGAACAGGACAGTGAGTGTTACAAAAGCACGTGTTTTAAAATTCACAGTGTGTGTGTGTATGTGTGTGTGTGTGTGTGTGTGTGTGTGTGTGTGTGTGTTCTATAAACGTTTTGAAATATAGAGAAACCAATTATGGTAATTAGCACTGTGTGAATCCAGGGCAATATGGATTGTCAAAGGGGACAGTATCTCATCAATAATAATAATAATAATAATAATAATGGATTGAATTTATATTGTTCTAGGCACTCAAAATGCTTTCCATTATTGATGCACTCACATTCACACTGCCGGTGATGGTAAGCTATGTAGACACAGCTGCCCTGGGGCGGTCTGACAGATAAACAAGGAAAATGTTAACAATGCAAATACGCATAACCAGATGAACATGTGGATTATAAGAAACATTACTAATGAATCTCATAAACCAAAGAGTGGCGAGGAAAGAGACAAGAGATGAGGTTTCATGAAAAAACTATTTCAAACTCTGGAAGTGCTGTCCTAGTCCTGTCTTGAAAGCATTGCTTTGTGTGCTGAAACCAAGATTCTTGAGTCATTCTTTATTAGAACAGAATAGACTTTATTGATTCCACAGTGGGGCAATTCAGCACTTACACGCAGAGAATAGGAAAAAATAATACAGGTAAATATACAAAGGCAGTAGGCTATTATTGTAACATTCAGCAATTAAAAAATGAATAAAAATAGACAACTGAGTTTCCAAGAAGAAACAGCATTTTATTAGACTTGTTTGTTTTTTAACTGGGCGGATTGCACAGGTCCCTGCAGGCTGGGAGCCTAACTGGGTTTGGCCGTGAGCGCCCCCTCCCGGCCAATCAGCGTGTCTGCAGCAGCTTCGACAACACCCCCCAGCGGCCGCACAGGCGCACTGAGCCCTCAACTGCCATTTTGTGCCATAAGCTACTTTGCTAAAGCGGGAGAGGAAATAAAAAAGCTGCGAAGACTATCAACTAGCAATTTAAACTTTTTAGCACACACTCTGCGTCCAGCTGGGAGCACCGGGAGAAGAAACACGTTAAAACAGGTAAAGTATCACTACTTTTCTGACAGGGGGGAGTTTGCAGGATCTTTATTCGGCCTCTAGGTGTCACGATGGGGCTCTGGGAACTGGCAGCTCGTGGAAGAGTGTTTGTCTCCCTCTATCGCTTTTGAAAAATTCCTCGAAACATCCGTAAATACAATAAATAAACAATAAAGTGTTGGGTTGTAGTGTTAATCTGCATCTAGATGAAATGGATCATTCGTCGACTTCGTTAACAGTTCAGACAAACAAGGCGTCCATTTTCGGTCGTCTTTGTCTTTCGTGTCTTTACTAAACAGCGAGCTGTCGGGTTTAAGCTAGCACACAGCAAGCTGCTTTCACAAACACAAACGGGCTCGAAATAAGGGCCATGAGGCTGCGACTCGTCCCTGTCAGAGTTGTGTCTGAGCCGCTGTTATTTAGGAGCTCCAGCTGGTTTAATGTGAAGGAAGTCCCGTCATAGCTAAACGGCTAATGCTAGCTCAGGCTTACGGCCTTCGTCACGTTGCTGCTTAAAAGTCTCAAAAGCCTTCAAATAACAGAGCAAACGTTTGATTTATGTTTTCGTTTCCCCGAATTGGCAACTTTTTAAAAAATACGGTTAGTGTTAGTCCAGGAAAGAGCGACCATAGACGGAAATAAGGAGCCAGGCCAACGCGGAACAGAATGACGGCGCTAAAAACCTCCCTGCTGCGGTCGCTCTAAACCCAAATTTAACATTAGACGTCCCCTCGTGTCTCCCGTCCTCCATTATACCGCATCGCAACCTGTCTGTTGTCTGACTGCTGGGACGAAGTGTGACTTAGCAGCTGTTGTTGCCCCACTCGCCGCCATCTCTTTATGTTTAAGCCCACCTAGAGTCTGATATATTACAGCAGAGAGCTCCCTCTACGACTCGGCTGGGAGAGCTACAAAAATACCGCAGGATTATAAATGCAATACAAGAAGCAACAACTGTCAAAAGAAGTCCAGCTGGGCCTTTACCGAACCTCCCAGCTGGTTTAGGTGTTCACACATCAGTGTGCAGGTGTCATTTTTATTCCTAATACTGGATGCACTTCACTAAACTCTTGTTTTTAACAGGATTTAGCTATAATGGTAATGAGATTTTAAAATGGTGAAATATCTGTCTCAGGTACAAAACACATGGGTCAGTTTCATGTGGTACTTTGGAATAGTAGTACTATAACAGAAGTATTACCAATTCATATTCACCTCAGTACTATAAAGACATGTCCACTTCAAATCCACACACACCTATTCAGTACAGTCCTATTATGTCATTTATAAAGTGCAAATTAATAGGAATTGTTTTAATGAAAGTTCGTTTTATTGTTACTGGATACTAATGCAACTTTTTAAATGTAAAAACACAAAATTCACAATTATTATACCTGCTCAGGGCTGCGGGGAGCTGGTGGAGCCTATCTGGAGCGGTGATCTGGTGAGAGGTGAGGCACATCCTGGAGAGGACCATCACAGTAACACACACACACACAGACCTGTGTGTTTCTGGGCCGTGGAAGTACCTGCTGACTGCCCACACCTACATCACACTAACCACTGTACTGTTCTGTAGTTCAGATGTTTTCATTTCAATCAGAAATAAATATAATTAACAACCACATTTATGTTCCCTATAAATGTCTTTGTATTGTCAATTTGCTACTAACATTGGCAACTGAAAGCAATGTTACACCATATTGCATTTGCAAAGTTCTCCAGAGTCCAGCATGTGTTAAAGCTGGTCGGTTCATTGAATTTTAATCTCCAATACAATCTGGGTTTTCAAAGAAAACAAAATGAGCTGATTACTTGCTCTTAACCCGCTTGGCTGCTGGTGGTGGTCAGAGGGACCGGTGGCGCCAGTGTTTGGGTAGTCTCGCTTCCATCAGTGCGCCCCGGGGCAGCTGTGGCTACATTGTAGCTCATCCCCACCATTGTGTGAATGGGTGGATGAATGATTGGGTTGTGAAGCGCCTTGGGGGGTTGTAGAACCCTAAGAAGGCGCTATACAAATACAGGCCATTTATCATTTTACGCTCGCGCTGCTCTGAGTTGCAAAAGGAGCTCAGCGTTGCCAACTTAGAGACATTGTTGCTGTTTCTAACAACTTAACTACTATTTTCCCAAAAAGCACCTAGCAAATAACCTAAAGACATTTCTGATGACCCTTAGCTACTTTCTGTATAATTTTGCCATCGATTTTCCCTGCAGATTAGCAAAAAAAAAAACAGCCTGCGCTCCGGACCATCCTTCCAGACATTAGGAAATGGAATGATGTACGCGCGTGCAGAATGATCACGTTACATCGATCTTAAACCTTTCTTGGTGGATCTCACCTGCTAACAAATCTTGGGTCGTACAGCAGAAAAGTGTCCCAAATAAACCCTATGTGCCCCATATCTATTTTATATGACAACAAGAGTTTCTAATCAGACCCAGGCTACTTTCATATGTGGCTCCTGAACTAGATCCATGTCTGATGCTTTTCAAAGTGACCTCAGACTGAATATTTGTAAGGCTTGCAGGATATTTTAACTAAATGATTTTTTCAAGGCTTCATCAGTATCTGTTCTAAATAACGTTCAGCTGCTAACTCATGAAACTGTACCTGAACAAACATAGGTACAGCTAAGGTTGGTTAGCTACGTCATCTGATGTTTACTTAAGATTACCTCAACAGTTCATGAGGTCATTTGTTAATAAACAGACATTAAAACAGCATTATTTTAGACATTTTTATTGTAATTGGAGACACGTGTCCATCAGGTTTTAGTGACATATTTATTATTTTATCTGTTTTTAGTTTAGTTGTTTTTAGTCTGTTTTGGCTGCTCTGGTGATGATTTAACAAGTTTAACTTTTTGCCCAGCATGAACGGGGAGTCAGCAGATGATGGCGGGGTGGTGGAAGTCCCGTCCATTCAGGCCGTCCACAGCCACGATGCCATGGTGGTGGACCTCCTTCAGCACGTTGCGGAGGCTGGCGGTGTGATGCAGGGGCAAGCTGGAGTCACGCTCAAACAAGGTATGTTCCAAGTGCACATGAACTCGGCCCATCATGGAAACATCAGGAAAAGCAGGAGTTATTGTGGAATGTTGTGTTTCAGGTCATGTGGTGGGAATGGTAGCCAGCCAGTCACAGGAGGAGCTGATTGAAGCTCGGGTGGGAGTTGGTGTAGAAGGTGGAGGCGGAGTTGAGATGATGGTGATTGACTCACTGGATCCAACTCTGATGCAGATGAAGACTGAAGTAAGAGTAACTTGAGATTATGTCTCGTTTTCTGTAACGATGTGAGTTTTCAAATCAAACGGACCTCTAGGTGGAGGCAGCAGAGGTCAAACACCTGATCACAGCCTGTTTACTTCACAGGTAATAAATGCTGATGTTGGGGCCTCCACCACTACAGTGGGTGTGGTTGGGGGTGTTGCTCATCAAGCTGCTGTCACAACAGTGGACCAGGCTCAAATCATCACCCTGCAGGTGATTCATCCATTCATCACAGACTACCTGCAACATAAACACCTTCACTCACCTGACCAGAGTCTTGACCTGCTGCTTTTCTCTGCTCTCAGCTGGTAAACATGGAGGAACAAGCAGCCTTGGGCCTGGGGGAGCTCCAGCTGGTCCAGGTGCCTGTTTCTGCCTCTGCTGTGGAAACCCTGCAGCAAGGCACATTCGTGGACACTTCTGCCATGCCAAAGGACGGAGACCCAGTCATCTGTCACACTCTGCCTCTTCCTGAGGGCTTTCAGGTACACCAACACCAAATCTTTATCCAACAAAAATCACCTCCTTGTTTTTGGTGATTTGCAGATTGGTCCATGTAGAGCCTCACATGATCGACCCCAGACATGAGAAGACGTCTCGAGTCTGACAAACAAATGTTGTTTTAGGTGGTGAAGGTTGGAGCTAATGGGGAGGTGGAGACAGTTGAGCAGGAGAAGGGTGGAGAAGGCCATGATGAAGAAGAAGAAGAGGAGGAAGAAGAGGTGGGAAACCAGATCCTGGACGAAGCAGAAGACGAACCTGTTCAGCCTTTAAATGATGACCCAAGCTGGGCTAAAGACCCAGACTATCAGCCTCCCTCTGTGGGGATCAGAAAGATCAAGAAGGTAACATGGATCCGTCTCACTCTGGGGTCTGAGATACTTGCAAGTTGTTTCTGAACTGGCTGCTTTTTCAGGGTAAAAAGAGTCGTCTGCGTTACGCTGAAGGAGATAAGGACATGGATGTCAGTGTCTATGATTTTGAGGAGGAGCAGCAGGAAGGCCTCCTGTCAGAGGTGAATGCAGAGAAAGTAGTCGGCACCATGAAGCCTCCCAAACCCACCAAGATCAAGAAGAAAGGTAAGAAAACAGCATTCATGACTCAGATCAGAGGCATTGACTCCAGTTAGAACAGACAGCAAGCTTCAACCTGGTGGAGGAGAAAATAAAAATAAAGTTTTCTGCTGTTGTTGTGTTAGGAGTGAAGAAAACCTTCCAGTGTGAGCTGTGTAGCTACACCTGCCCTCGGCGCTCCAACCTGGATCGACACATGAAGAGCCACACCGACGAGAGGCCTCACAAGTGCCACCTGTGTGGAAGAGCCTTCAGAACCGTGACTCTGCTACGAAACCATCTCAACACTCATACAGGTGGTTACATATGTGTCAGCCACAGGAGGAACTATAGAATAACGCCGTTTTCAAATAAACCTCACAGATGAGCGAGAGGCCCATAACTAAGTCCTGATTCTTGTGCAGCTGTGACCTGCAGCAGCATTAAGATGTATTAACTTTACACTAATGCCTCTCGTGTTGTTTTTTTGTTTAGGAACTCGCCCACACAAATGCACAGATTGTGACATGGCTTTTGTGACCAGTGGAGAACTGGTTCGCCATCGGCGCTACAAGCACACTCATGAGAAGCCATTCAAGTGCTCCATGTGTGACTACGCCAGTGTGGAGGTGAAATTCACTTCATTTACATTCTATTCACTTTATTTCAAGGTTCGTACTGGTGCTTGAAATCTTTTCAAGGTATGGAAAGTGTTTGATTTCTGGCTAGTTTCACTAAACATCTGTAAAGGACAACAAAGCACGTCCGAGACGCTCCGAACTAACGGGGAATAGCACTAGTGATTCATACCAAATCACTGGTGAAATAAGGACTTTAGTAGCAGATAATGTCTTATTTAGAGGCTGCACCGCTGCCACAACAACTCCCATTATGGATATATGCCGATCGTTCATGGATATTTCTCGGACTTCAAATAGCACCAAAGTTCTCTGGGTGAGTAAATGAACGTATTGCATAGTAGAAATAAGGTCCAGGTAGCAAAAACTGTAGTTACTGTTTAATAATAATACAACGTGTTTGTCATGACCCTCTTAGTCAAGTTGGCACTAGTTAGCACAGCCGCGTTGTGTACTCACCGTCATAGTTGTGCACATACTGGGGAAATGTACAATTTAAATCCTTTTCTCGTTTGCTTTGTGGAGCAGATGAAAAAGTGTCGACAATACGATGAACGTCAACGACTGAAATTTTCAGCAAATTCTCAAGAGATCTGGAAAAGTAAAGTTCACTGCCATGTTGACATTACTGTGGAGGGGACAGGAAGTAGCACCTCTCTCCGGGGTTCATCAACCAGAACTAGTGTTTGCTATCGTGCACAGGGTCCGGTCCTTAATTGGCTCTTACGCCTACTTACAATGGGAGCAAAAAAGTATTTAGTCAGCCATCAATTGTGCAAGTTCTCCCACTTAAAAAGATGGGAGAGGCTTGTAATTTTCATAGGTATACCTCAACTATGAAAGACAACATGTCTGATTTTTAAAGAATTTATTAGCAAATTGTGGAAAATAATATTTGGTTTCCTACAAACAAGCAATATTTCTGGCTCTCACAGACCTGTGACTTCGGGTGTTTCTCAATTTCAAGGAACCTCGCCTTGCCAGGCCAGATGCCTTGCTTCCAAGGACACTGTCCTTCCTTGGTCAAAGAAAACGGTTAAATGAAACAGACTTGCCCTACGTGACCACGGCCGGCCAGAGCCCGCCCCCTGCTTACGTGCTCTGTTTACGTCCCGCCCATCATAGTAATTTTAAGTTACAATATAGATGTATATCGAGCCTTTTACTTTTTTAATTGTGTATATATTGGTTAAATCAAATGTGTAAGTGAGTTAGTACCTGCTAGCAACCAAAGCTGCAACTACTAAGCAACTAACCAACCATAGATAACTGCTTTGGATTTAAATTAACATTTTACATATAAGCCCAATAGCTACAATTAGTTGACTTACATTTAAACTGGAAATTTGCCCTTGAAGTAGCTCCTGATCAGATCAGTTTGAAAATACTGCGCTGCATTCTGGGAAATTTTTGACCAAGAGAAGGCACCAAGGCACCTCTCATGTATCCTTGCTCAATTAGCTAACAAACGGAGGACAGATGCCTTGGAAGCACATGAACATTAGAACCGATTGGAACACGCCATGGCAATTCCTGATGACGTATCTCCTAGGCAACCGGGGCGGGACCAAGGCATCAAGGCGAGGTTCCTTGAGATTGAGAAACACCCTTCTTCTGTAAGAAGCTCCTCTGTCCTCCACTCGTTACCTGTGTTAATGGCACCTGTTGGAAGTCATCAGTATAAAAGACACCTGTCCACAACCTCAAACTAGTGATGTGCCATTGAAGCCTCATGAAGCGTTGGAAGCATTCTCTAATGTGCCGATACATCAAACACAAATCCTCCAAGTGGAAAAAAAGCAGGGTTCGTACGGGTGCTTGAAATCCTTGAAAGTGCTTGAATTTCAATAACGTGTTTTCAAGGTATGGAAAGTGCTTCATTTCTGTATTGAGTCCTGGAAAATGCTTGAAAAACAAACTGCACAGTTTTGTTTATAAGATCACCCACGTTAGTTTGATGAAAAAACTCAATTTGTTATTTTTATTAACATTACAAACTAGAGAGCGATTATTTCGCCTTTAGTAAAGACGGCTGCGGCTCCTCTCAGAGGGTCCGCTCCTTTCTGTCACACCGGTCTGTTAGCAGCAGGCTCCTCCTACTATAGAGACCAGCCGCTGGACCGGCGGTGTACGCTGGCTTCGCTATGAAGCAGACCTACTTTACCGATGAGACTTTTATGCTAGTCGCGTGTGTGAGAGCTGCTTTGGGTCTGGGATCCAGCGGGTCTTTCTGTGATAATTAGTTATGAAACCAAGACTGGGGTAGAGCAGGGAACCGAAAAAAACGGTAAGAAATATCTTTTACGGTGCTAAAAAGTCTGTTATGAGCCGCAAAGCCCCGCTCCTCCCGCTGCAGCGGTTCACGGCAGGCGTCGGCTACTCTCATTCACAAACTTTGTTTACAAAACACCTCAGAGTTCACGAACTAATAAAATACCGAAAAAAAATCAAAGACTGCATCTGGGGAATGTAAACAGCAGCAGAGCTAACTGTAACACGTGTGTTCAGATATGTCACTAAACATGTAAATAAAGCACCGTTCATGGCATCTGTGAGCAGAAGCATATGGACCGTGTTTGGCTGGGAAAGCAGACCCGAGTCCCCGTGGCAAGCCATTTTATCATTTAATCAACAGCTAGTAATTCCTATTTTACATAGCAACAATATAATTAATCCTAGTCCAGGTCATATTCTTTCTAGTCACAATTCAAACTAAATATATCAAAAACAATGCCTAAAACCTATTTGTTCATCAAGTATAATTATTTATTTTTATCAATTAATGGGTCTGCAGATGGAGGGAGGGTTGTGATCAGATATTTCAGTAATGGGTGGTAATAGTCAGAAATTTAGCAGGAGCAGGATTTAAAACTATAAGAGCTGCAAAAGTAGGAGCAGAACTTGACCTTAGACACATTTCAAAATGTAAAATGTGATGTTTTTATTTACTTTGTCCCTGCTTTGTGGAATATTACAAGATAATATTTATAATTATGTTCTGATCACATTTTTTTGCCCCTGATCCGTGTCATAGGATTTCGATACCAAGTCCCAATCCAATACCTCAGCAATGCATTCAGTTAATAAGAAGAAAGTAGAAAACATCCAAGTTGTCCTTTCAGATTTATTTATTTGTAACTTGGAATATAATAGAATACTTTATTTGTCTGAAACCAAACAGTAACAGAAATTTGTCTTTTAACAGGGCTCAACTTCCTGTTTTCATGTCATTTCCTCAGATTAGCTGCCAAAAAACATCACTCTGTCAGGAAGAACATTGATAAGAAATGTGTTAATAATAGGAATATGTTTGATAATAGCCTCATTGCTCATAATTCAAATAGTTTTAATTGTATGTGGCTGTGTTTTGCGATAAGCATTACCATGACTGTATCCATGTTGCGGCCGGCAGGCTCGCTCTTCCCTGCACAACACGGCTCATACTGTGGCTCTAGGAGACTGCAAAAACCAACGTTTGCAACCTCAGAGTCATCCAGTGTGATTAATATATGGCTATCTTGGCTGTGTTTTTGCTGTCCGTAGACAGTTTCTCTTTGTCTTTTAGTGTATCTTTAGTGTCAGATGGCTGTGTGTTTTTGTCTGAGTTGCTGCTGTGAACTGGGAGAGCAGGGTGTTTGGTTTTAAGGTAACAGACTAGAACTAAAAGCAGGCAGGTTAAAATTAAAACTAAGTCATTGTCATTTTGTTTGAAAATTTCTATCTGAGGATGAATTAAGGTCACGCTAGTTGCTTTATAAGGTTATAGCTAATTTTTTTCACCTGATTCCAGTAATTTAAAATCACGTGATCAGGCCTGATTTTTGATCATCCCTATTATCTAACACTAATAAATTCATATGATAGTGAGATGAATCTGACCTCTTGAGTCCTAATGTAGTGTTTCGTCTTTGCCGTGTGGTGCTTGAAAAGTTTGAAAATTTACCTTGAAAATGCTTGAAAAGTGCTTGAATTTGTCAGTGGAAAAAGTGTAAGAACCCTGAAAAAGGCGAGGAAGAAGAAAACTCCTATATGACCTACCCCTTCTACTGATTACAAAACAGTGTACAAAATGGCCTTATACACAACCAAGCATACAGCTTTCTTGTCTTTGCACACAATATCACAATCAAATCATATCAATATCCTTCATCATTAACTTATCACATCATAGGATTTTATCATTTTCTCTTTATAAAGTTTCTTAAATTGATCCGTGGTTGTACATTGGTTTTTTTTACCTGACTCAAGACCTCAAACACATCAGCTGTGCTGCCATCTAGTGGTACTAGGTAATATTACATTGCATTAAAATGCTTCACACATTGTGTCTGAGGATGTCACTGCAGGTAAAAGTGCATCGAATCTGATTTTTTATGACTGTCTGAGCAGTCCCAAAAAAATCAGATGTTTTTCAAATCCGATCCAGGTCACTTTCATATGTGGTACTTATTCCGATACATATCTTATGTTTTTGAAAGCGACAGCAGTCTAAACAGTCATGTCGCATTAAATCCACCTCTTGCGTCACTGATCAGCGGAGGGGAGCGTCGTGTCAGGACGTTCCTGAGGAGGAGCGCTGACAGAGGGATTCAGAGTGCTGTCTGGACATCCCGTCTAGTTTTGGAACAGGTTTTTCCTCTTGCCTTTTCTTTTCTTTCAAGTCACCCAAGGACACTGTACAAGATAAAAATAGAGCAAGATAAAAATGTTAAAAAATATATAAAAACACTAAGACATAATAATTAAAACTAGGTGGTAAAAGCTCGTGTGAACAGGTGTGTTTTGAGTTTTGATTTAAAAAGTGGGAGAGAGTGAGTGGTGCGAAGGTCAGGGGGGAGAGAATTCCAGAGGTGGGGAGCAGAGCGGCTGAATGCTCTACTCCCCATGATGACGAGGCGAGCGGGGGGAGCTGAGAACCTAGCTACCTTACATAGAGAGCAGGTCACACATGGCTTTGACTTTTTGGTATGCTACATTTGACCACTCATGCTGTCTATTCAACAACAACAAGGAAAATGTTGCTTTACATTCTACTGCCTCTTTAAAGAAAGTAAAAAGTTAATACCAGGAGAGGGAGAATGTTCAGTGGCTGGCAGAGGTCAGCTCTGGATAAGGTCCTACGTCTGTAACCTGCACAGAGGCTAAAGCTAATGGGGACCTGTGTTTGTGTTGTACAGGTGAGCAAGCTGAAGCGTCACATTCGTTCCCACACGGGCGAACGTCCCTTCCAGTGCAGTCTCTGTAGCTACGCCAGCAGAGACACGTACAAGCTGAAGAGACACATGAGGACACACTCAGGTAGACACCTAAACTATTGCTTTATTTTGGATAAACCTCATTTAGTCTTTAATAACAGTAAATGCATTCCTAGCAGGTTAACTGTATTCACCAGCTTCTGTCTGTTTGGCCATGTTTTCTGCTGGAGTGTGATGAGATTGTTGCCTGATGTTTTTCTCAGGAGAAAAACCCTACGAGTGCTACATCTGCCACGCCCGCTTCACCCAGAGTGGAACTATGAAGATGCATATTCTGCAGAAACACACAGAGAATGTGGCCAAATTCCACTGTCCCCACTGTGACACAGTCATCGCACGCAAGAGCGACCTGGGTAAAACCCGCTGACTTATGGAACAAAGACAGACATTTGTCTTTTGGGTGGTTTTAGTATTAGTAGTTGATTTTATTTAACAGATACATTTGTCCAGCATAAAATAAGGTAAAATGCATCAGATGTGATTCAAATACATTAAAATAATAGATACAATACATAAACAGACACACAAAGGACATAAGTGACAGACATCTATAGAAATCTAAATCTAAAAATGTAGAAATATGTTTCTATTCTAAAATCATAACATTAAAACAATCTGTGTGATTAAGAACAGTCAACACATCAACCAGTGCTTCATTAAGGCTAGTTTATCCATCTGCGTCGGTACGGAGAAACGCCCCTCTGCTGTCCTGGTGGAGAATTGCTTTCCAACACTGACACCAAAGGAGAAGAATAAAAGAAAGACGTCTCCGTCAGTCAGTACGTGTGTGTGTGAGCGCAAAGTTGCTGACGAAGACATAAATCAGGCTTTAGGCTGACAACAGCTCGCAGTAGGATCAGTGATTGCTGAGATGATACTGTTGTTCACTAAAAGTGAACATTAATTTTCTTAAAAGAGCTTTAAAAGTACAAACACCTGCAGTTACAAACATCTGGCTGCCCCCCTCCCCCTGGGTATTTTAAGGAGAATTCTCAATGCATCATAGTATGCAACCTGCTTGCTGCATTGTTTGTAAGATTACCAAAACTGGGCATTATAGAGCGGTGTGCAAAATGCTTTAAACAGAGCCACTTTTACAGGAGATGAAGAGAAGCTAAACTTACATGCAGCAATATTCGCCTGAGCTTACAGCTTACAACATTGTCTATGTCATCATCATCAGTCATTTGGTCATTTATAAAATGACCAAGCTACAAAAAAAAGTTGCCACCAAACAAGAAGGTCACACACTAGTATTTTGTTGGACCGCCTTTAGTTTTGATTACGGCACACATTCTCTGTGTCATTGTTTCAATAAGCTTCTGCAATGTCACCAGATTTATTTCCATCCAGTGTTGCATTAATGATGGTAGAGTCTGACCGCTGCACAAAGCCTTCTCCAGCACATCCCAAAGACAAAAGTGGTCTTTAGACCACCAGATGTGTCTTTCCACATGGTTGTTTAAGAAAGGAGAAGCAGCTCATTGCACAAGTTGGGGTTAAATAACTTGTTTCCAGCTGAAAGATAATCGCCCATGCAGCAATTATCCAATAGGAGGCTCGTACATATTTGCTTAGTGGCATCTTTTTTTTGGTCAGGTAGTGTATTTCACCTTTTCAGACACAGCAAGTACAATGTTTGACAGATTGGATACAGGAGAATTTTATCCTGCTTAGTTCGACATATCAAGGTAGCACTTTTAACAGCATTATACTGACAATCATATTGCACACCATATTCAGTAAAAATATCAAGAAGCCGCTGTAAACCCGCACTGCTTGGACTGAAGACCACCAGGTCATCTGCATACATCGGATGGTTTATCAGTGTTTTACCCAGCAGTAAACATCCAGTGTGACAGGCTCTTTGCTGCATCTACAGATCATCAGCATACACAATAACTTAAACAAGAGGCAAAATTCCACCATGTCTAACACCAAAGGGGGCAGAGATACTGCTTCCCCATTTCACCTGCATTTTCCAGAGAGAATCCTCACAATAAACCCAGGAACTCCTCGTTGTTTTCATTTAACTAAACGTTTTCTGTGGTTCACTTGATCAAAAGCCTTAGAAGCATCAATAAAACACATGAGGACAGATGAAGTTTTATACCTATACAAGTTTACCATTTCCTTAAGGGCATATATGCATGTCAGTACCATGCTTAGGCTTGAAGTCAAACTGATTATCCAAGGAAGAAGTATACACATTATTCTGTCAATTATGAATCTTACTAGAACTTTAATACTGGCAAGTGCAATTGGCCTATTATTATCCAAACTGCTCCCTTTTCCAGCTTTGACCATAATAAGAGGGACAAGTACAATACACAGCATTGAGTCTGGTAGTATGCCATGGATCATAAAACCTGTGAAACTGAGCCCCAAAAGAGGAGATAGCCTTAGACTAGCATGTTTCAAATGTTCTGCCATAGTGCGATCCATACCAGAGGCCTTATTATCAGATCGTTTATTAATGGCTTCATATACCTCATGTGTCGTTACACTTATAGGTTCATCATCTATGGTTGAATCATTCTCATACACTTGTATACATACATGTATTGTTGTCCCCATAATGCTGCAATGTTATCTTCCCCAGAAACACCTGCAACAGTACATGGTAGGGAAGGTTTGCAAATATTAAGTGCTTTCCAAAATCTTTGACATTATTACTCAGCATTTTCCTGGCCTTAAAATCTGCCCACATAACTTGCTAATTTTTATATAAACCGGACAGCATCTGGCATCCGCTCATTTTTTCTGATCAAAATCTGGACCTTGCTTAGGTCTTTCAGCCATGGCCCAAGGTTTAAAATCCTGATACGTGGCTACATGCTCTTTCCAACCAAGCCTCTTGTTTGTTCTCTTTTGCTCAGGCGTGCATCTTCGTAAGCAGCATTCCTTCATAGAGACTGGGAAGAAGTGTCGTTACTGTGAGGCTGTGTTTCATGAACGTTACGCTCTGATCCAGCACCAGAAGTCCCATAAGAATGAGAAACGCTTCAGGTGTGATTTGTGTGACTACTGTTGCCGCCAGGTTTGTTTCTACTCACGTACCTCTTTTGTTGGGTTTTCCCCGATTGCTGGGTTTCACATGACGTAGCGTCCCTGCCTCTTCCCTGCCTCTCCTATTGAAGTCCACGTAAACAAATGCAGATGTGGGCATGCAGTAGCTGCTGCTGCACAGATCCCTATTTACTTAAAATGCTCAAATTCTCTGTTGTCTATCATTGTTAGCTCTAATCGGGACAAAGATCAACGTTTTTTTTTTCGGGTCCCAAAAGTAGTGCACCACAAAGGACTTATTTAAAAAAATACATACTGAAAGAAGACAGCAGAAGTGAATCAGTAATCTCCGGCTAAAAACAGGAGGAACTGAAACGGACAATGCTAAAGTTTGCAGTGATCACTTTCTAACACGTAAGGGTTTACTAAATGTTTTTATAGCATTTTATTGAACACAGCCATAAAAAACGGCAGGTAAACAATTTGATACTGTTTTCATGTGCCCGTACCGCAAATAGCTTTCAGAGTGCTAATGTTGTTAGCAGTTAGCTTAGAGTTGTAACGTGGCGTTTATACCCTATAAAAACAAACTAACCTACCAGAAATTTGGATTTAAAAGGTCATAATTCTGGTAAGTTATTTACAAGTAGATTCTAGCACATAAACATACTTGTTGTTATCAATAGCGATATCATTATTATCATGAGCTAAATAGCACAACTCACTACTTACCTGAGGAAAAACAAGACGACTGTCATTTAGAGCTTCGCAGGATCACTGAATGGTTTACCCAGCCTGAAATAAAATAGTTGTAGGCTTCCAGGCTTTTCATTTGGTTTGCTGTATAATACGAGGTATGCAGCATGAAGTAGTTTGTCATGATGATCGCTTCAACGCTGGGTAAATCCTCCAGAGAGTATGAAAACGCCGACTTTTTAAAACTATATGGGTCATAACCTACATGAAGACGTATTTTTTTGCGATATCACGTCTGTGCCAGTCCATTTAATGCCTTACTATACTCGCTTTTCTCTATCGCACTGTGTTTTGTACTGAAGCCCCGCTTCCTGCCTCACATTTGAGTTTCGCGCGACTTCCGGGTCACGTGAGTGAAACCCAGCAATTGGCAGTGGTGTTGAGCTGCTGTGATTTTGACTTTAAGAATAAACAAAAAGCTACAAACTGCCTTGTTTTTCACCATTAAAACACCACAATATATTCTGTGACTTTAAGGGGGAGCTTGCTTGAATGTCTTTTTCAAGAACGTCCACAGCACCTTTGATTTTACAGTTTAGAGAAACAACTTGAATCTGTAATTAAGATTAATCTGGAGAAACTCCATCAGGGAAGTTGAATCTCTGTGGATCAGGAATGGAATTAGAAAAACAAGATTCTGTAATTTTGTCCAACTCTTGTGTTCCAATCCTGCTGGGTCCAGGAGCGCCACATGGTGATGCACCGTCGAACACACACTGGAGAGAAACCGTATGCCTGCAGCCAGTGTGAGAAGACCTTCAGACAGAAGCAGCTCCTGGACATGCACTTCAAACGCTACCACGACCCCAACTTTGTCCCCGTGGCTTTTGTTTGCTCCAAGTGCAGCAAGACCTTCACACGCAGGGTGAGGATCATCAACTAGTGGGCTGCGGGCCAGACTCAGCACAAAACCTGACCCAGTCCCTGAACTCTGGTCTGAACAACAGCTGGTGTTGTTTTTGTCTCTGCTGCAGGTCTAAGTGGGTTTTAGATGTTTTACTGTTAAAGTAATGTGTCCATGTCATTAACTAAAAGTTTAGCATCTTTGTGTTACCTAACACAAAACTCTTACATTAGGTTCTAATAAACTTACCTTTTTCTTATGAGTATTTATGTTTTTAGGATTTGTTGACAGAGATTCTTGAGTAAAACCACAAGCAAATCTTTGCTTACCTCTGTGGAAAAAACAAACCACACACACCAGGTTGTGACACCAAAAACCAATCTGGAATGTTTTTTCAGAACACCATGGCTCGCCACGCTGAGAACTGTAACGGTGAGGTGGATGAGGCTGAGAACGGAGGTCCCACTCCAAAGAAAGGAACACGAGGAAGAAAGAGGAAGATGAGGAACAGGAAAGACGAGGAGGATAGTGGTACGTCGTTAGCTGTGTTGGGGTGTGGCATGATGTTCTGACCGCTAATTCTTATCATGTTTATGTTTTCAGAGGAGGATTACTTTGAGCAGGATGAAGATGAGGGTGATAATGCTGCACTTCTGCAAGAGGAGGAAGAAGCAAACGCCCTGGAACTAGAACAAGCTCCCAATTTTGTCCCGGTACCCCCTCCTGATGAGCCACCAGTCAAGAGGAAACGAGGCCGACCCCCAAAGAACCCCAAACTTCTGACTTCCAGCAAGGCTGTGAAATCAGCAGCTGAAGCAGCAGATTCAGGTAAACGCACCTGTGAGGCTTATTCATGTAATCGCACCTGTGAGGTTTATTCAGGTAAACGCACCTGTGAGTTTTATTCATGTAATCGCACCTGTGAGGTTTATTCAGGTAAATGCACCTGTGAGGTTTATTCAGGTAATCGCACCTGTGAGGTTTATTCATGTAAACGCACCTGTGAGGTTTATTCATGTAATCGCACCTGTGAGGTTTATTCATGTAATCGCACCTGTGAGGTTTATTCATGTAATCGCACCTGTGAGGTTTATTCATGTAAACGCACCTGTGAGGTTTATTCATGTAATCGCACCTGTGAGGTTTATTCAGGTAATCGCACCTGTGAGGTTTATTCAGGTAATCGCACCTGTGAGGTTTATTCAGGTAAACGCACCTGTGAGGTTTATTCATGTAAACGCACCTGTGAGGTTTATTCATGTAATCGCACCTGTGAGGTTTATTCAGGTAATCGCACCTGTGAGGTTTATTCAGGTAATCGTATCTGTGAGGTTTATTCATGTAATCGCACCTGTGAGGTTTATTCATGTAATCGCACCTGTGAGGTTTATTCATGTAATCGCACCTGTGAGGTTTATTCATGTAATCGCACCTGTGAGGTTTATTCATGTAATCGCACCTGTGAGGTTTATTCATGTAATCGAAACTGTGAGGTTTATTCAGGTAATCGCACCTGTGAGGTTTATTCAGGTAATCGTATCTGTGAGGTTTATTCATGTAATCGCACCTGTGAGGTTTATTCATGTAATCGCACCTGTGAGGTTTATTCATGTAAACGCACCTGTGAGGTTTATTCAGGTAAACGCACCTGTGAGGTTTATTCATGTAATCGTACCTGTGAGGTTTATTCATGTAAACGCACCTGTGAGGTTTATTCAAGTAAACGCACCTGTGAGGTTTTTTTTAGGTAAACATACCTGAGCTTCCAGACTCCAGATAAAGGACAGCTTCAGAATTAAATTAGCAGCTTCTTCTCTGAGTGTTCACCTGTCAGCTGAACACGTGTGTGTTGTTTTCTAGCTATTGACATCATCCAGGTGGAGAGCGAGAGCACTGAGGTGTTGACAGAGGACGTGGTGAAGGTGGAGGTGGGTGAAGGAGGAGCAGAGACTCCTGTGGAGCAGGAGGTGGACGAGATTGTGGAGGATGGGGATGAAATCGCAGCAGCTGCTGTCGACAACGATCTGACCCCAGTGATGATTCTGAGCATGATGGACCGATGAACACACCGGCACACGTACACAAGTCACAGCTTTCTTTCATCTTTTACTCTTTTTCCAGTTTTAAATGAATCTTGGTGGAATTTTTCCATCTTCCTTCTGAAACCAGGTTCTCTCCCTCCCTCTCTCTCACACACACTTATTCAATTCTCTGCTGGTAAAACTCATCTTACTGTCAGGATTGTAGAATTTACCGTAATTGAAATTGTGTTTCTTTCTGTCATTTATGTTTTCTTCTGTGTATCTAATAGTTTTAGGATGTTTGGAATTTACACTACAGTGGACACAGACCTGGGGGGCGGGGGTTCCTGTCTCTGTGTGAATCACTAATGAAATCAGTGAGCTGGAGAAGTGAGACGGGTTTTAGAGTCTGCTTTTTTTACCTGAATCATTTAGTTGCAGCACTTGTTACGTTGATATTTGTCCATTTTAGGTTTTTAACTAAATGACTGTCTTACAGGAAAGTAACCAGATTATGTTTGCTGAGTCGTCTCAGGCTCCAACCACAACGTTTAAACGACAAGAATTTTTCCTTCTGCCTGTAATCATCCTTAATTCTTGATTAAATTACTTTCATCTTTACACCTTCTTATTTGTAATTAAAAGTCTACATGATGTACTCAGTCGTGTTGGTGTCCACAGACGCGTCCCTTCTCGTCTCATTCCTCCTCATCCTGCTCTGCAGTGTAAAGCAGAAGCATTCTGAATGCATCAGTGTTTTTAAATAAATACAAATAACCAACATCTAATATTGCTCAGGTATTTTTGATTTTAACAGAAAAATGAGGTTGCATCAACCCACAGACATATATACAGTGCTGCTTGACCAGCCATGGTCACTGAATCTGTAAAAAACATTAAATTAACCCTATTGCACACATCCAAGTCCCAATTTGTAAAGCACACCTTCCGAATAAACACAAAAAGAGATATATTTTCATCATTTAATTGAACAAAGATGTTTTTCACAAAAACTGAAAATTCAACGTGCAAAAGTTTGTGAACCCTTGCATTAGTAGCTTGTGGCTCCTCTTGTTGCAGCCATTAATTCAACTAAACATCTTCTGTAACCACTAACCAGTCTCTCACATCTGTTTATGGGGATTTTTGCCCACTCCTTGCAGAACTCAGCCAGTTGAGAGAGATTGGAGGGACATCTGGCATGTGCCATCTTTAGGTCTCGCACAACATTTCAATTGAGTTAAGGTCCGGACCAACCCATCGTGCAAATCCTCTTTCTCTGAAGCTTCCGTTGTAGTTTTGCTGGAATGCTTTGGGTCATTGTCTTGTTGCATAATCCATTTTCAGTCCAGCTTAAACTCCCTGACTGATGGCAGGAAATAATGGTCAAGAATCTTATATGCTGAAGAATCTTATATGCTGAAGAATTCATGGTTCCTTGGATAATATGGAGTCGTCCAAGTCCGGAAACAGAAAAGCAGCCCCAGACCTTCACGTTTCCACCACCATATGTCACTGTTGGGAGGAGGTTCTTCTCTTCTTATGCCGTGTTGGCTTTTCTCCAAACATGGCAGTTTTGATTGTGACCAAGTAATTCTATTTTGGACTTGTCTGTCCAGAGAAGGGACTTCTAGAAGGCCTCTGGTTTGTCGAGGTGCTCTCTGACAAAGTTGAAACGGTCAGCTTTGTTCTTTTTTGAGAGCAGAGGCTTCCTTCTAGCAACCCTCCCATGAATGTCATGGCTATTCAATTTTCGTCTAATTGCTGATGCATGCACATTTGTCCCAGATGCTGCCAGAGAGGTCTGCAAATCTCTAGAGGTGATGTGTGGGTTGGCCTTTACCTGATTTATTATTTTTCTGCTGCTTCTGGGTGATATTTTTGATGGGCGTCCACTTCTAGGCAAAGTTGCTGTCATGTTGAAGGCCCTCCATTTGTAAATTATCTGTCTTACAGTGGATGGATGGAGCTAGAAATCTTTTGGAGATGGTCTTATAGCCCTCCCCAGACTGATGGGCTGTCACTACCCTCTTCTTCATGACCTCGGATATCTCCTTTGCTCTTGGCATTGTTGATTTTTATGGGACCACGGTGGTTTGGTTGGTTTCTGCTCCTTTAATTATTGCAGGCCAAACCCTTTCCCAATGACGTCCCATTTCATTGGACTGCTTAAATGTTTAATTAGGCACCCAAACGTGTTTCACCTGTTACCTGCTTGACTTACCCAATGCAGCTGGGGATTCACTTACTTTTGCAGATGCTTCATGTAGTTTTCTGGCTACTTAAACAAGTCCCACTAAACAAGTACATGCAATTGATAAACACATATCTGACATTTCATACTTAAAAGTTGGTGATGATGAAATGAGGTGGAGCGTGAGATCGATAGGCGGATTGGTGCTGCGTCTGCAGTGATGCGGGCGTTGTACCGGTCTGTCATGGTGAAGAGAGAGCTGAGCCGAAGGCATCTGATTAGGATGCCTCATGGACGCCTCCCTGGTGAGGTTTTCCGGCCAGGTCCAACCGGGAGGAGACCCAAAGGAAGACCCAGGACACGCTGGAGGGACTATGTCTCTCGGTTGGCCAGGGAACACCTTGGGATTCCCCCGGAGGAGCTGGCCCAAGTGGCTGGGGAGAGGGAAGTCTGGGCCTCCATGCTTAGGCTGCTGCCCCCGCGACCCGACTCCAGATAAGCGGAAGATGATGGATGGATATATATATATATATATATATATATATATATATATATGGATATATATATATATATATATATATATATATATATATATATATATATATATATATATATATATATATGGATATATATATGGATATATATATATATAGTGCTAAAAAGAATTTCACTTGCTGTTGTGCAAATGGAATAGACAACAGGTGGATATTATAGGCAATTAGCAGGACATCCCCAATAAGGGAGTGGTTTTGCAGATGGTGACCACAGACCACTTCTCAGTTCATGCTGGCGGTGCTTTCACTCTAGTGGTAGCATGAAATGGAGTCTACAACCCACACAAGTGGCTCAGGTAGTGCAGCTCATCCAGGATGGCACGTCAATGTGAGCTGTGGCAAGAAGGTTTGCTGTGTCTGTTAGCGTAGTGTCCAGAGCATGGAGGCGCTACCAGGAGACAGGCCAGTACATCAGGACACGCGGAGGAGGCCGTAGGAGGGCAACAACCCAGCAGCAGGACCACTACCTCTGCCTTTGTGCAAGGAGAAGCAGGAGGAGCAGTGCCAGAACCCTGCAAAATGACCTCCAGCGGGCCACAAATGTGCAAGCGTCTGCTCAAACGGTCAGAAACAGACTCCATGAGGGTGGTATGAGGGCTCGACGTCCACAGGTGGGGGTTGTGCTTACAGCCCAACACCGTGAAGGACGTTTGGCATTTGCAAGAGAACACCAAGATTGGCAGATTCACCACTGGCACCCTGTGCTCTACAGATGAAAGCAGGTTCACACTGAGCACATGACAGACGTGACAGAGTCTGGAGACGCCGTGGAGAACGTTCTGCTGCCTGCAACATCCTCCAGCATGACCGGTTTGGCAGTGGGTCAGTAATGGTGTGGGGTGGCATTTCCTTAGGGGGGCGCATAGCCCTCCATGTGCTCACCAGAGGTAGCCTGACTGCCATTAGGTACTGAGATGAGATCCTCAGACCCCTTGTGAGACCATATGCTGGTGCGGTTGGCCCTGGGTTCCTCCTAATGCAAGACAATGCTGGAGTGTGTCAGCAGTTCCTGCAAGATGAAGGCATTGATGCTATGGACTGGCCCGCCCGTTCCCCAGACCTGAATCCAATTGAGCACATCTGGGACATCATGTCTCGCTCCATCCCACCAACGCCACGTTGCACCACAGACTGTCCAGGAGTTGGTGGATGCTTTAGTTCAGGTCTGGGAGGAGATCCCTCAGGAGACCATCCACCACCTCATCAGGAGCATGCCCAGGCGTTGTAGGGAGGTCATACAGACATGTGGAGGCCACACACACTACTGAGCCTCATTCTGACTTGTTTTAAGGACATTACATCAAAGCTGGATCAGCCTGTAGTGTGTTTTTCCACTTTAGTTTTGAGTGTGACTCCAAATCCAGACCTCCATGGGTTGATAAATCTGATTTCCATTGATCATTTTTGTGTGATTTTGTTGTCAGCACATTCAACTATGTAAAGAACAAAGTATTTAATAAGAATATTTCATTTATTCAGATCTAGGATGTCTTATTTTTGTGTTCCCTTTTTTTTGAGCAGTGTATATGAATGTAATGTCCACTGGATGCGTGATTTGGCCAAGGAAGATCCCACCTTTCTCACATCTGATTGGCTAGAAGGGCTCTCCTATGATTGGCTATTTCATTTAGCAGCAAACCGTCTTCCATCGCTAAGTGCAGACTGTCCTGCCACCAACAGAACAGCTGTTTTGGGGAGTTTTGTAAAGAAAATGCAAATTTAGCTCTATACTAACCATTTTGTTCTGCTTTGAAAAGGTTGTGATAGATAACAGGTGCAGCTGACATCACAAAATAATATTGTTAAAAAGATGCCTCATTTTTTCTCACTTTGGTGTCCACCATTGTGGCATTTTTTTTAATAAACTGTTTTTTTATACATGTGTAATACTATACATGTGTATACAACACCTTTAGTTGTTTTTTTTACTTATTTGGGTGTTTATTTTTAGCTTTTTAAAGGCACAAGCAGTGAATTTTAATCCTCACTTAAGATTTGCTGCCATCTGGTGGAAATTACACACCTCTCTAATTTCAGACAGATTTTAGTTTAAAAATACTAAATGATTTAAGTCAGTGGCAGTTCTGGAATAAATGGGCCCCTCAGCAAGGCCCTCCTATGGTAGAACAGTTATGTATAATTTGGTTTCAATGAGCTAATTTGCTCAGAAGTAATTGTTAAATGATTTAGGAGCGTTCAGGTAAGCTAATGCTTCTAAAAAGTCTATAAAATGTTTCTAAAACTTTCAGGGACTTTTCTAAATGTTTGATATGATACCAATGAATATAAAACCATTGATATATTAGACTTTATTTTAGGGTTTATTTTGTTTTCACTTTAGATTCATGATGTTAAAACTTTATCTGAACACTTTATTTGTAATTCTGTCTTAATACAGAAAACATCATATCTAAGATGTATTACATAACCTATGAATAGATGAGAACATTTTATTTGTTTATCTAAAAATATAATAATCTGTTTTTCTGACGTTATTCACATAAAACACATTAAAATTCAATGTACCGGTATTTATATAACGCCAATTCACAACAAAAGTCATCCAAAGTCACTTTACTAAGCAAATATTCTCATTAAAACTATTATAAAAGTGCATTGAGTTCAGTTAAAAATTCCTATTAGGTAAAATTTTTCTATAGAAGTAAACAGATGAACTGGAGCAGGAGGACTTTCTATGCTAAAGAAAGTCAGAGATGTAAGGAGGGAGAATGTTTAGTGGTTGGCAGTAGTATGCTCTCTTTTTTAGGATGGGGGGGGTCATCTTCACCAATTCCACAATCTGGAAAAAAAATTGAGTATGTTTGTTAAAAATCCACGATAATGTGGCTCATTATCATCTAATGTTGGGAAGTCTATATCAATAATAACATCTGTGTTACGTTCAACATCTGTGCCGGCTTCCTCTGAGAGATTGTCCAGGGGCTGTTCCTCTGGGGAGATGTTTTCAGATGTTTGCTCCACAGATTCTTCATGTGGATGGGAGCGTGAGTTATCAGAGGGTTCGTCAGTAGGTGGCATCACTTCAGGAGAAGGATTTGTGATGTCAGGTGTTTCACCGACTGGAGCAGCACTGTTTGAGTCGCTATCTTCACCCCCTGCCATTATGTCATGAGCCATCATCACATATGGACTGATCCTGGCATCACCAAGGTGCTTCATTGTAATGAAGGGATGTTCAATAGCTTCAGCTGGATAAATCCTATCTTCAGGATCCAAACATAGCATTTGTTTTAGAAGATTTACAAATGCTTTCAAGTCTTTGACTTCAGCTGGCTCTGCTGTTTCTGGCACCATCTTCTCTAAATCATCCAGGGATTGTAGCTCATCAAAAATTGGGTGGCTCTTCTTAATCCTCTTTCCTGTGTACTGCTCATATTCCTTAGGAGTTTTAAGTCTCCAAAAAGGTTCTATTTCACTCTCGTCCAACCTGAAAAAGTGTTCGGCTCTACAACCTGTGCTGAGGGAATGATAGTCGGGCATACCCAGAAGCCTCACAATAATCCTGACAGCTTCATACTCATTTGGACACGGGGTCCGACATAAAAACAAAAAGGCCATCATGTATCCGACACCCCATAGGTCCAGGCTCTCATCACGTGGGAGGCCCAGGTGGACCTCTGGTGTCCGGTACGCTATGGCCTGCCCGAGCTGAAACGCTGTTAATTGAAAGGTCCTAAAAGCAATCCCAAAGTCGATCAGCTTGCACTTGTGGTTCTAAATCCATTAAGACATCCAGAGACTCTAAAGCGTCATACCCTTTATCCGTCATATTAACTGACTTTCCTGTTGCCTGCACGTATTCGTCAACAGTATTAAACGTCCAGGTCGATCCATGCGTAAAAAAGTGTTTGGCACGGCATCCCTCACTCAGGAAACGTTCGTCAGGGTTCCCAAAGAGCTGAACAATGATTTTCATGTAATCAAATTCATTGTAAGTAGGGAACAGTGGAAAACCCAGGAACAGAAAAGCTAGGGTACACCCTAGGCTCCAAGTGTCCACACTTTCATCCAGGCAACAGTCTAACAGGATTTCCGGAGCGCTGTATCCGTAAGATTGTTCGATGTCCCGTTCTGATAAATTTGATGTTAGCCCTGCATTACCAACGCCAGTTAGCTTAACCCTAAGCGGCTGTGATTCCTGGTCCACTAACATAACGTTTTCAGGGGTTATGTTAGTGTGGGTAATGCCGGCTTGTTTTAGCGAATTCAGAGCTAAAAACATTTGACGAGCAATAACTCTTATCTCACTTATGCTCAAAGGTTTCCCGTTTCTTTTTCTCATAAGTTCAATTAAAGTCACGTCAAGTTTCTCAAATGCAAAGAAAATCCAGTCTTGATAACAAAATGATTCTCTAAACTTGACCAAATTGCTCTCCTCAGAATCCAGATTTGAAACACATTGTAAAACTTTCCCTTCTTGTTCGTACGTATCCAAAAACCTTTGACGAATACATTTAAGAGCAAAGATTTCTCCCGTTTCCAGATTAGTACACTCAACAACTTCCCCAAAGTTACGTCGTTTTAGGATTTTATCGACGCAATATGTACTTGCTTTGCTAATTATATTGACGCCTTCTTGAATTTTAAAAAGTTTTCCCATTTCTGAAGTCATTTTCAAATGTTCTTCAGTCTCACGGCTCCCATCTTCTACGGTTTTCTGTAACTTTGCGTCTTTCCTGCCCCTAAAATTACCAGGCCATGCTGTGCTTCTTCTTCTTTTTTCAGCAATTTCTGCAAATTTGGTATCACTTTACTTTTTTGTCTGTTTATTTATTTGTAATTTTATTTATTAATTAATTTTTAAATCGAAAATAAATAGTTACATTTATTAGATACATGATGTGACATTCATGTGTGTTAAATAGTAGATATCCCCAAAAAAGAAAATTTATTGTACTTTTTCCCAAAATGATCTTTCACCTAACTTTTAAAAAGAAGATACATTTCAAAATTCTCCCAAACTTTCTATAATGCAAAAATAGATATATTTAGTAAAGTAACAGAATGAGCTATTCATTTTCTAATGTTGCCAACTGTAAACTAGTTTTGTGTCACACAAATATTTTATTAAACATTAAAATTGTACATTATGGCACTTACCTCACACATCTCAGAGGAACAGGCAGACGCTGCAACTCAGCTGCTCCCATCCTTTGATTTGATGGCTGCCAAAATACAGAAAGAACTTTCATTAGGCTAGAAGGCATCCATTCAATAATAAGTCACAATAACTAGCAGAAGTACTATAGAACTATTCTAAAAACACCTTATTTCTTTTAGAGTATTCTAAGAAAAAAAAAAACTTTTGAAAGACAATGTGACTTAACTGGACTCTTGAATAGAAATAAACTTACAGGTTGAGACTCTCCAGTTACAGTTTTTTTCGATTGCTAAAACACGTTTTTCAAAACTGCAAACACAAAACCCCAAACATCACACACAAATTGCTAAACCCTGGCATCCCTTTGCAAAACAACTCTGCCATCAAATCTTGTAACATGTTAACAAAATGGAACACGTGTTTTCATTTGGTAAACACAGCCATATTTTCACATGACACACACATACCATTCATTGAATAAACACAAGTAGCATTTGGCAGAACACTACCAAGCATGGAAAGAACACTGAAGAGCAAAACTGAAAACACAATTAGAGAAATGCAACACACTGAATCTATTACAATACCCACTTCTCTCATAGACAAACATTAGACACACACAAATTTAGAGACAAAACACTTTATTTTTAAACCCCCCCACCCCCCTCTCCCATTCAAGCATATTCATGGGGCATCATGCCTCCGGTCTCTGTCTGGCCAGAGGGCCTCGTCAACATCACAGGCAATGTCCTCCTGGTCCAAACAGCGCTGGAAGTACTGCCTCGAGTGCCTCATGAAGCCCTGACAGGCCTCAAAGGCCACATCTCCACAAGCCTCCTCCATGGCTTGAAGCAGTGGGACCTGGCTCTGTGGATTGCTTTCGTACACCTTCTACCTCCAGGCTGAGAAAAACTCCTCAATGGGATTGAGGAAGGGGGAATAAGGTGGAAGGTATAAGATCCGAAAGTTTAGAGATTTTAATATTTGTGTGTTGTTGATTGAAGCTTTGAGGATTTATGTGAGAAGTGTGTGTAAACCTGATAATTGTGTGCTGTGTTTTGACAGCAAGGTAATGTGAAATTGACATCAGAGTGTAAAGGAGGAAAATCAGAGTTCTAATATGATAAGGATATCTTGAGTAGTGATAAATTGAGTCAAGCGATTGGAAACAGAAGTAGAGGTTGTGAAAATCGTGCCTCAATTTTGCTTTTTGAGTTTTAGCAATCGAAAAAAACTGTAATGACCAAAAATGACAACCAACACCTAAACTAGCAATTTTACAAAATATATCAGCTGTATAAAGGCATGCTTTAAACAAATTAAAGACATTGGGTTAAAGTTTTTATTAATAGACATTCTATTGATTTGTTGTCAGTACGAGTCACAGTAGGGCCGAGCTCAAATCGTGGCGGTGGCTGCCAGTCACGGACAGCCACGATAACAGCCAGCAGCAGCCGGGAACAGCCAGCTACAGCCGCCTCATTTCCGGCGGCAGTCACGGACAGCCACGATGACAGCCAGCAACAGCCAGCTACTGCCACGTCATTTCTGGCGGCAGTCACGGACCGCCACGATGACAGCCAGCAACAGCCAGCTACATGCCACGTCATTTCCGGCGGCAGTCACGGACAGCCACAATAACAGCCAGCTAAGCCTTGTACAGTATAGGTCATTAGGTATAGAGTATTCACAGAGCAATTTTTCTGTAATGGTACTGATTTTCTTTCAATAAACAAAAA
>SSNS01000098.1:0-18404 GCA_006937985.1 Aphyosemion australe
GAAGCTGAATAATCAGATAAGAGCTGAATGTGTTCTGAGTTTGTTAAAAGTTGAATGAAGTCTCTAAGTTGAAGTATGCTGAAGTAGTTAAAGGTCAAACAAGCTGAATGATTTTCTGAAAATTTGAAGGATTTGAAGCTTTTCCCATTCATTTCAATGGGCTGAAAAATCGCAGAAAAAGCTGAATATCTCCTAAAATATTAAACGTATCAATACCAAAAGTAATAGCCGGAAAGAGCTTAACGAGCTGAACGATTTGATACCAAATTTGCTGAAATAGCTGAAAATTTTAAGGAGTTGAAAAGGTTCAAAAAAGTGTACGGAAGCAGAATAATAAGAAGAAGAAGAAGAAGAAGAATAATAAAGAGAAACAGGAAAACAATAGTTTGAATGCTTAACAGCATTCAAACTAATAATGAGTCCCAGTTGCTGGATTACCAATGCAACAACACAGCTGCTACAATAACGTTGTGAAGAGAAACACCTGTGGATCGGGTCGGTCAATGCTAACAGGTAGATGTTTGTGGAACCTTTGGGTTTCGTCCCTGTGGCTTTTGTTAGCCTAGAAATCTGGACAAACCACAACAGTAGCAAAGGTTTTGCAGGTCGCTCTAATAGCCACGCTGCATTGTAGCTTCAGCAGGTTTGTTTGTTGCTCTGATTGGTCCCAACGCTGTCCAATTGCGCAGGCCATACTATATATTAACATATACAGGTTGGCCTGTATGGCTAGCTGTTGGTAGCATGCCGATAAAAAATAAAATAAAGTGTAAAAGTTGGTACATTTGATCTGGATTCAGACATGGTCCATAGAACTGGTCTCCATTCCAACCAAATCATCAGTTTTAGGAAATCTATGGCAACCTGTAAACAAATGGACTTTTGCACCATATTCTCAATTTTTGCATTTCGCCTGTAAACACAACGTTTCATCTTTTACTTACCTCTATTTAAAACCTAAACAGACAGTAGTAGTACGAACCCAATGCATGACAATAAAAATGAATGTCGTCACTTTAGACTACAAAACACCAGCAGCACAAACACATTGGGAGCAGTCATGCGCCAAAAATAAATGAGGGATAGCTATGCACACTGGAAAGCACAAGTTATTTTAATATTAGCCATCAAGTAGCACAGATGTGTCGCTACATTCCCAGGAGGGGAGAATTTTCTGGGCCATCAGGCCTCCGTGCTGCATATTACAAGGTTAACTCACAGTTTTGAGGAGTAAACACCAGAGTAGGCCAACGGGGTGGTGTCGCTCTAAAGCAATAGGGCAAAAACTATTTTACTCTGGTATTTTTATTGGGTCTGTTTGATATAAAAGCTTCTGAATGAGAGAGGTGGTATAAACGTCAAGGTTGTCTGGAGAAAGGACGATCACCAAGAGCAAGTGGATACAGCAGTAAATAAAACAACGGAACTATGGAGACAGGGATGGGTGGTTCGTAGGTAAACTATAACTACATGGATGAAAATCAATTATTCTCATTAAATTATGCTGCACTATCAGTCAAAGTTCAAAATGTTCTTGTTTTCCATGGAATCAACTAAAATGAGTCTGAATAGGAGATTAAATTAATCCACAGGACATGCAGACATTGTTAGAAATTAAGATTTTTATGAAAATGAAAGTTTTCTTCAAACTTTTCATGAAAAATGAGGTAAATCAGCTATTTTTCCTCCTCCCATCACAACAGATGTAAAAGGAGCTCTCTAATATTCAGGCAGCATCATAAAGTTATTCACTTGGATTAACGATGAAACCAGGAGGTTTATAGAGCACCGACGGTGGCTGATTAAAGGCCTCGGTGGTAAAAAGTCGGTGAAATCCACCTGATTCATGTACACGCTCCGTTATTAAAGGTGTGTTTGCGTCAGCTGACTGGTTCCTTTCAGACTAGGCTGTTGATAAATGAAGGAAACTTAGGGAAACATTTTATTCACTAAAACGTTTGAAAGTAACTTTTGAGGCCGTCTGGTTGAAAATAAATAAATAAATAATTAAGCAAGGTTGAGTGCTGGACAGCTGGATGTGGGGACGTGAGTGCACCTGTGTGCTGGAATATATGGAAGTTTAGTGCATCCATAGCTGGAGGATGCTTGTGGGGGAAGATCTGAGCTGGAACTGCAGTTAACATGAAGGTACCTCCTCCGTCTGTCCCTGGAGGGAGCACGGCACAAGGGGAGCGAAGGCCTGGGTGTGTGTGTGTGTGTGTGGGGGGGGTGATATTAGGGAACGGAGAGTCAAAAAGGAAGATGAGCAAACAGTTTTTACACTAATTAGAGCCCTCAAATGAGGACGAATCTCACCAACTTTAGGTCGTCAGCGCCAGCACTCGCATCAGAAATAAAGACGGTGCTGTGGGATTAAGAACGAGTCTGGGCTGGAGTACAGAAACGGGGGGGCTGATAAGTGCCTGAGGTGGAGGGAGATGGGACAGAGAACACAGTGATGACGGGGAACAGGAGACTGAGACGGGGGAGGGTGCAGGAGCAGGATGGAGAAACAGAAAGGCAGAAAGTAAAGACAGCAGAGGGAATAAACAGAAAGAAAAACAGTTCTATTTGTGGAGTGCTGTGATGTCTGCAGCTGCTGGCAAAGTTAAACCCCTAAAAGCTGGCAGGTGTGTAAACAGCCCAGCATCACCAGCAGGGTCAGACCGGGTTCAGCCTAAAAACCTCTGATCAGTGACTTTATCTCAAAACTGTTTATTAAAATGTCCTCAGAACCTTTTTCACGTTCAGCCCTGAGAGGTTCGTTTCTGAGTGTAGAGCAGCGTGTTCGAGATTCTGCTCCATCAGTTCTCTCTGCCTTCATGTAGCTGCAGGCTCAATAAAAGCAGCTCCTCTGGACAACGTGCAGACCACACAAACGTGAAAAATACACGGCCCTGCAGGAGCACCAACACACACACACACACTTCTGAGGAGTTCTGGAGAAATAGGACACATGCAGCCAACCATGCAGGGATACACTTATGTACTTCTGGTCCAGCTCATTTCTAAAAAAATCAATAACACATTACAGCAGTTCCTGCAGAAGTTCAAATAGAGAAGCTCAACACACACCAACATTTTCAGACCTCACCGTAAAACCTGCATCGTTATGAAGCACAAAATACGCAAAAGTGGCTCGCTGTGATGTCACGGTTTGAGAGGGATAGACCGTCTTCTTCATGCATCACATGGACGGGAACGCACGGCTTTAGTTTACGGCAGGTAAAGGTGACACCGCACAAAAACACGAGACATGCAGGTGAACTCAGGCAGTTCAACGACACTCAACTTATCTCCAGATCCCCTGATTGAGACAGCGTTAATAAAAAACGCTTCAATTCCTACATTTCCAGCACATTTTGGGTGCTACGGTGGAGTTTACTTTTCTGTTTCTCACAGGTATTGATGCGTGTTTTCAGGCTGTCGTCTGCAGTGGTGAAGAATGCCTCCCGATTGCCTTCAGTCCCACAGAGCTGCACAACTTTCCTGCTTTCTTTTTAGTTTTGCGCCCCATCAGCACCGCTTCCTGCTGCAGCAGCCAGTTGTTTCAGTGAAAAGGCTTCGACATTCTAAACTAGCTGCAGGAGATACGTGCCGTCTCTTCTCTTAGGAGAAAGAAACTAAAACTGAAACGCTCTGAATCCGTTTGATCAACTGCAGGAAGATGGGAAATGTTACCACAGAACAGGGGATTTCATAGTCCTAAATTCTGAGACTGAAGAACGTTAAAAATCAGTTTTAATGTGGCCGATTCCATTTAGGAAGGTTGGATCCAAACTGGTCGTTACAGCTGGATCCGGCTTACATGTGGCTTTTAGAGCCGTGATCTTTACTCAGATACGTGCTTTCTGCTGTGCTCACCTGAAGAACGTGACAAAGAACTGCACCAGGTCCATGAAGTTACTGTGCTGCGAAAAGGCAATCTGAAAGATAAAGGGAGGAGAAAAGACAGTCAGAAATATGCTTTTAAAGCAGAGCTCAGCAGTATGCGCTCACACACACACACACACACACACACACACACACACACACACACACACACACACACACACACACACACACACACACAGGTGCTGTTACGGTCTGATGACCTTGTAGATCTGACCACAACTACAGATGTGGGCTGACGGCGCTCACACACTGCAGATGTGTGTGTTGTGACTCGTTTGTCCTTTACGTTTCTGATGTTGAGATGTGTCAACATCTTCTGCAGTTTGTATATTTGAGGCACTTTACAAGATGTAGCCATTTTTCTCTCTGTCGTCTGCTCCTGCAGCTCCTTCGTCACAACTACTGAGACACCAGGTGTGTGTGTGTGTGTGTGTGAGACTGACGTATGTCAGAGACAACAAGTCAGCAGTCTGACCTGTCAGCTGCCCACAGCCGCTGCAAAAGTAAAATAAATTAATAAAACCACTCCCGCATACGTGGGCAGAAATATTCTGTGTAATCATCACAAGTGCCCCCGTTTCAGCCACATCCTGTCTTAATCAAGGTTGCCACGGTAACGCTGGCAGTGGCATTCTTCCTCCCCGCCCCGCTCTTCCTCCTACAACCTCCCACCCTCACCCCAGAATGCCTGACTATGAGCATGTACCTGCAGTGGCACAACACTGCCCCTCCCTGGCAGCCCAGCGGTACCGCAGGTCCAACAGAAATCCACAATCCTCTCGGACCATCAGCAACCCTCCTGATCATTGCTGCTCTGCAAAGCTGCAATTTGCACACAATTCTTCTAAGATAAAAAGGCAATGGTAACAAAATAAAGTAGATTTGTGGAAAACCTGGAGCAGCTATGTTGAAAAGATATCTGATTTCCATCCAACTCAATTCAAAAGTATCTATCAACACAGATTAGGTTGAGAAAATAACAGTAGTCCATGTTGGCCTACCTAAAGATGCAGATCTACATGTCGTTCATGCAGCAAGAGGAGATCTAACATAACAAAAAGAGTCAGAAGTAAAAGCTTCTGTTATTAAAACATCTCTAAAGATCTGTCACATGGAGTCTACGTGTGGTGGAGATAAAGAAGACCAGGAGAACCAGGAGACATTTAGAGGACTTTTCCAACGGCAGCGTGACTCGGCTCGGTGCGGTTCGGTCTGGCCGCCTTTACCAACAGCACAGTTTGGGATTTCCCCCCTATTTCACTCTACGTTTCAGTCCAAGGGTTAAGCAGGACCGGCATCGCGACTGTCGGCTGCTGATTGGCTAGGGGGCGGAGTCACTGGTTGCTACAGAGCGTTCTGGCTGCTGCCTCGCTGCCTGCAGCCATTTCCTGGTTCAGAGTCTTAAAACTAAGCAGAATTTTTAACATCAGCATATAGATCACCTCATGTTTACTGATCACCTCCCTCGAGCGCTATAAGGGGCGCACCCATTTTAGTGATGGAGCTGGTGGGGAAAACCCAACTACTCTGAAATAAGCTGAGTTTACCCACGCTGTACTGGGCTGTTTTAGGCTGAGTAGTGCTGCTGGAACCACCAATCACCACCAACTCAGTGACAAACCATCAATAAACACGGTGGTAGAAACATCTGAACAGCAACAAAAAAAAAACAACAAAATCTTCCACCTGTCCAGGTGACTTCTCTCAAAGTCTCACGGGTCTCGACTGCCTACCTCTATTGTGAGAAGGTGCAGGAAGCCTGTCACACTGGGAACATGTGTGATAACAGCTCCTGCTGCAGCTGATCTTATGTGTTAGTCATGTGTCAACAGCAGTCAGGTTGCAGCTACAGGAACCCAGGAGGTGCTCAGAGCAAGTCATATCACAATGCTGCTGGCCATTAGGACCAGAAATATTCAGCTTTTAATGGCTTCTGACAGCTGCTTTGACTATATTAGAGCTGTGAAAGACAGCAGCTCTGTAGACAGGACGGGTTCAGCAGATGTGTGGGACAGAAAGGACAGAAGTTGATGATTTTTATAAATGTGTCATGTATGTGAGAACTTCAGATCTCATCTTGTGTTTATAACAGACCAAACCTCTTCAGTCTGACTCAGAAAATACAGATTTGATATAAACTTACACTCAGTATTGAGTATTGGTCTGTTACTGGTTTTCTATGGTCCAGGTTGACTGGTCCCAATTATATAAGTTATATAAAACTAGGATGGAAACCCCAGGACACACCCTGAAGACGGCAGTTATGGTCAAACCATAACCAGCTCCGGTGGCCTAGTGGTAGAGTGTCCGCCCCGGGACTGGGAGATCGGGGTTGGAATCCCGGTCGGGTCATACCAAAGACTTTGAAAAAATGGAACCCAATGCCTCCTCGCTTGACACTCAGCACTAAGGGGTTGGACTGGGGGGGTTAAACCACCAAATAGCTCCCGAGAACGGCCACAGCTGCAGCTCACCGCTCCCCACGGGGATGGGTCAAATGCGGAGGACAATTTTCACCACACACCAGTGAGTGTGACAACTGATGGCTTTAATCTTAATCAAACATCCCAAAAAGACATTTTTTCACACTTTTTCTTGAGGTGACAGCAGATGCATATAGACCAAAGAAATCGACCACTGTATGGTAAACCTCAGAGCTCTAGACAAAACCTCCATGTCTTTACTTCCACTCATCTCCAACACACACAGAACAAAGATGTAAACAGATAAAGAAACAACAGTTTGTCCCAGCTGAATGCTGCTGATGCCACTGACATCCAGCAGGATGTTTGAGTGAGGAAAGGAGGTGTTTTATGAAACATCTGCCTGGAAAAGCAAAAACTAGTGAAGCATCTTACCGTTTCTTCTTCACTATAACAGTGATGTAAAGGTTTATGAAATAGTTTGTACAGGAATCACTATGTAAATATTTGGATTGGTGTTGTTATAAATGTTGAGAAAACACTTTTATTGGCTCTGCCAAACTTAACATTACATCAGAAATTGGTTAATTCATTGGGAATGCCAATGAATCCTCACCAGGACCCTGAGTGGAGCCTGATCCTGACAAGGACCCTGATAGGGGCCTAAGCATGATCAGGACTGTTAAAGACCAGTAACTCATCCAGCAGTATCTGAGAAATTTGAAGTGAAACGTGAACCTAGTTAAACTCAAATTTCTAAACTAAAATCCCAGAAACAAAAGAAGCAGCGAGTCAACTTACACCTGAATGTTGATTCTGGGTTTGAACTTCTGGGTTATTCTTAAGAAGTTCTCAGATTTCCACAAGATGGTAAATGTATTGTATTTGATATACACTTATACTTCTAGGGTTCTACAACCCCCCCAAGGCACTTTACAACACAACCAGTCGTTCACACATTTACACACTAGTGGTCATGAGCTACATTGTAGCCACAGCTGCCCTGGGGTGCACTGACAGAAGCGAGGCTGCTGAGCACAGAAGCCACCAGTCCCGTTGACCACCACCAGCAGGCAAGGATGGTTAAGTGTTTTGCCCAAAGACACAATGACTGAGACAAACTGAGCAGGACTCAAACCTGCAACTTTTCAATTACGGGGCAGACACTTATCTCCCCTGCCACTGTTGCAGAAAACATGGAGAAAACATTCCAACTTCCAGTCAGGGTTAGATTTGTGTTTTCTGTTTGCAACAGTTAAAATCTAGTTTAGATCAAAGTTGAACATCTGTTCTTCAGACTTAATTTTCTGATCGTTCTACATATTTTAAAACGCTTGTTGTGATTTTAGCTCACTCTGCTGTGATTTGAGAGAAACAATCGTTGTTTCTGCTACCTATCCTGTGTGTGATCATTGTGAAGCAGCAGGAGGCCAAGCGTGGCTCGGATAAACCCGACATGACTTCACACAGATCCTCGGAGCAGCCCAGCCGGCTGGTAGCGGCGGCTGCTGCTCCTCCACAGCGGGGTATCAAATTAAAGGCTGTTCTAATCTCCACCATATCATGACATGTTCACTAAGGCACGGAGCAGGAGATCACAGCTCTTTAATGTAATTAGTCTGGGATTTGTGTTTAATTACAAACATCATTAAATTCAGATCTATTCTTCATCTGGGAAAAAAAGAGGAAGGGACTGGAGAATTTCCGGCTGACTAATTTAACTGAAATTGATTTAGCTTTGATCATTTGATCTGCTTGACGCTGATGATGTCGACACGGAATTCAATTTGATCATTATGAAACATTTTGGGTGTTTTCCTGCGATCCGATCTTGTGCCAGTCCAACATTAGCGGGATAATTGTTGGATATTTCCCACACTGCCACAGAACAGCTGCATAATAAATAGCAGTGCCTTGTGCAGCAGACTGGGGGTTCGGCTACAAATCATCAGGAACAAGCGCGATGCACGGTGTTCTAACAACCTCCAGCCACGTGAAAGCAAACAGAAAGGGTGTGTGAACAGAGTGAGCAGTAAAGCCTAGAGAGAGGGCTTAGCTCACACGCAGCCCGCTCTGAATGCAGCATGTGTTTCAACTTAACATTCCACTGTGCCCTTGCTCTTTCTCAGTTTGTTGCTAATAACCCGTTTTCCAACACTCCACTCAGCCTGCCAACACCTTAGGACCCACCGCCTACGATTTACACACATGCACACACACACTCACAAAACACAGCATCGTGCCGCAGCAAATCACTGAAGGTGAGGTGAAAAGAAAAATGAATGGCTGTTAGTAAAGAGAAACTGTGAAAAGTGGTTTGAGACGAGTTGTGCAAGGAAAAGAGGTGGAAAATGTTACCTCGCTGACGAAGATAAAACTCCTTGAGAGCAAGGAAGGGAAATGACACGGAAGCTGGCCTACGCTCTTTAGTCTCAAGAACAGGAGGGATCTTCTACATGATCCCACTCAGCAAGACAAGATAAGGTGGCTCAGAGGAGGATGAGAAGGGGAAAAGCTCTCTTAACTCAGCTCAGCTGCTGTTGTGCTGTGGAGCTGAGCTGGAGACCTCCTGAGGCGGACGGCAGCAGCTGGAGAACCAGAACTCCTCACAAGGCAGGACATGGAAGATGGAGGCTGGATTTATTTATTCATTTTTCCCCTCAAGAGGAGGAGGGGTCGGGGGAACATGGGCTACAAGTCCCATCACTCACCGAGTTGGTCTGGGAGGTACACTAGCTCCTTTCACTCTCTGGTTCCACGACACGGCCTCAGAGACGAGTCCCAAACTCAACCACAGTTCACACTGGAACCAATCAAACCAGTCCACTGACCTCTTCTCACTCCACATGATCCAGAATGCTGTTCTGTTCAGACATTCCATTTTTCTGTGTTTATTATGTTGATTATGTAGTATACGGCACTTTGGTGGGTTAGGACGGTGCCTCACAAATAAAGATGGCAGCAACAGCATGCTGTAAACACGTTCATGTTGGGTTTTACTGACAGACTTTTATTTGGCTTTAAAGTGTTTGCTAAACCCATGCATGGTTGAGTACACTTTCAATACCATAGCCCCATCAAAGACTCAGATTAGTGGACATTTCAAACAATCATCTGTATGGTAAATAAAAGACAAATAACCCAGATTAGACACAAACCTTCACCTACAGGACTGATTCCTTACACGTCTGCCCTCTAGTCCTATAAAATATCAAGGAACTATCACCTGAACTTTGGTCCTGCCCCCAGCAGGAAGCCTGAGTTGTATGTAGGTCACAGCTTTCTGTTCACGTTATCCAAGTGAAAGCAGGCTGCTGATCCCGTCTAAACGTGTGATTCTGTCTGCTGGAATTAAATTAGGAAGAATATAAAAAGCATTACGAGGACTGACAGTGAGTCACTCTGTTGTTCTGACTCTTACGGGTTCTAATATGACTTTTTATCTTAGTTTAGTACCGACGGTGCAGCGTGGATGGGGTGAATGCAGCATTACTACAGCCGATAGATTCAAATGAACAGAAATGGACCAATCCTGTTGCCTCTGAGTTAACATCCACATTCGGGCCGTCATTAATCAGTAATGTTATTTTAATTAACCCTGTGAGTTTCATAGTTATAAAGATAATGAATCATGATATTTTTCATGTTTTTAATGCTCTCATAAGCATGGGAACAGACAAACATACCTCTGTTATGCAAATGTATGTTTATTATTGCAACAATCAAAATGACAGACAATGTCTAGAATGTTCTACAGGTAACCTGTAAAGGTGCCATATTGTGCCAAAGGTGCATCCATCAGCAGGAAGTCCTGTGTAGGTGTGTCTGTACCACAGAGGAACGTCAGGGCTCCTCAGACCCACATCCTCCATGGAGAAAATTAGCCTGCAGTGCGTAGCTATCTATGCATGAGCTCTTCTTGCTTTTGTTTACCTACTTTATCTCTAAAATGATGCGTCACCCGTAGCCTATCAAAGCCTCCTTCGTATGTTTGGGCAATTAACAGCCATAAATGATGCGTTTGCATTTAAGTGACATTTTAAACTTGAAACACTCCAGGGATAGAAAAAATCATCTTGGCAGTGATTCCAAATGACTTATTTGTCAACTGTGCCAGTTGAAAGAGATTCAATACAAAAATATCAGTGTAAAAGATCTGTAACGTTCTCCTGTTGTTTTAAATTCAAGGTTCATGTCAGTTTTAGCCCCGCCCCCAAATGATCTAAATCGTTTAAAGACCAAGTTCACTCATTTTTTCGACCCATTTGCAGGGGTCTCTAGTATAAATGAATGCCTTGTGAGTCACTCTCTGTGGGGAAAAAGAGCTCTGGCGCTCCTGTTTCAGGAACTAGAAGTTAGCCAGAGCAGAGAGGAGCAGAAGATGGATTTGGAGTCTTATTTCCTGATATTTGGACCTCTCTCCTCTGATTGGCTAACAGCAACACGACTCTACCACTGCCTCTGTTTGCTCTGCAACGTTGATGTTTTATCTCCACAAATAACACAAGCCTGGAGGAGTTCTGCTGTGTGGTGGAGATGCTAATGCTAACGGTTAGCTTCTATTAGTCGAGACGTTCTCGGTTGTTTCCTGGACACTAAACCAACAGCAGCCTTCCCCGTCGTGAGTCAAGATGGGTGAGTCCATGAATGTTAATTTTTCAATGCAAGCAACAAACTTTTAAAATGAAAATAATAAAAATGCGTTAACATGTGATAAAATATTTGTTGGCGTTAAGTGATTAAAGCATAACTCTTTTAGGCCCTACTCGACTCAAACCCTACCTGAATCTTTATGGGCCATGAGAAATTGCTGACATAGACAAAGAATGTGATGTTGGGGCTGTTGCGGAAATCAAAGTTCTCGTTGGAGAAGCTGTCCTTAAACTCCTTGATGTTGCTCCGGGAGACGATGGGAATCTCCTCTCCGGTCTGGGTGCCCGCTGAACGACAAGAAGGTGAATAGAAGACAAGAGAAAGAAAGAAAAGGTGGTGGAGGAGAAAAGGCACAAGATGAAAGGAGATTAAAATATGTAAAGATGCTATTAAAAAACAGAATAGATGTTAACAAACTTATTAAAAACTCATAAATGTTTAAAAATAAATTACAAAATGGAAATTGTACAGATGTTTTTCATCATATTTTAGAAATCTCCAACCCTAATACCAGCCATATGACTGCTAAAACAATGTGTGATTAAAAAGTGTCTGTTATCAATAAGACTACATGACAAGAACAACACAGCATGACCACAGCACTCCCATGGAAACCAGGTTATAGAGTTTCCAGCAGATGGAAAAATCTCATCGGTTTGCACTAATGAAGGCTTCTACCTGCAAGCTGCTTTTATAGATGCTTTTATCATAAAAAACAAAAGTTCTGTACTCTGACTCCACCAGAATTCATCTTCCTGTTAAACTAAACTTGCCGGTTGGGTATCTAAAGCGTGAAGCTGCAACCCACCTGTGAAACTTGTGGCCCAGGTGATGTTCAGGTTGAAGTTCTTGGAGGCGTTTATGAACATGTCTAGATCCCGATTGGGCTGCAGGAAGAGCAGACACACAGGATCATTAATATTATTTAATTCCCTGAACTAAATGTAAAGGAAGGAAACTTTAAAAGGATTTATTTTTATCTAATGATAGTGAAAGAGAGGTTTGATGGTTAAACAGAGACGTTCTTCATGGGTTTTACAAAACATTGAATCTGCTCTGAGGTACAACCAAGAGAAAACACACACGGGTGATGAAAAATACCGTTTCCTTCAGCTAACAAACAAAATGCACTTAAGCACATCTGCTAAACTCTTTGTCAGGAGAAAACCTGCATCTGGAACATTGTGTTGTTCAGGTTCAGTTCTGGATGCTGCTGCTGGGTCAACAGGACCTCCGTGTGAGTGGGATCATTGATCTGTTTAATGGAGCTATGCAACAGATAATTTTGTTAAGCATTTTTGAGAATAATGCCTAATAGATGTTTGTTTTAATGCCTTTGCATGGACAAGTTAAAACTTCATAAGAAGTAAATCAGATGTTTGATATGAGACCTCTGTTTTATGGTAGGTGGTGTTTGGTGCTACTAGTTAAATAAGTGAGGTAACCAATCATCAGTGAGTAAAAGCACTTAAACTTAGTTCAAAACGTAAGAAAATGTGTGTTTAGTTAATTATTTAATTGCAACAATGACTCTTGTCAATAATCCTTATGTTGTTGTGAAGTCTGTTTAGCCTAACTAGGAGGAAGAACGTGTTAAGATTGTACATTTGTTAGTAGAGCCCTAAAACCTGAGCCAAAAGTCCTTCCAGCATTCTCTTTTGATCAGCATTTCTCTGTGGATTGGGCTTTTCCACGAAAATCAGGAAAATATTCCACATTTTCTACCATCAGGAGCCTCAGTAGTGTGTAGAAGATTTATATGCAACAACAGCAGCATGCAGGTCAGGAGCCGGTCATACTCTAGAGCACTTGGACCTTACAGCAGATTATTGGAGGGGATTGTAGCATATCTCTGGGGGCGCTATCCATCACTTAAGCTGCCATGTTAACCCCACAGATGTTCGATCTTTAGAAGTTCTACCTGGTAGTAAAGGTGACTTAATCAAGCTTTCCAGTGATGTGCGGTTTATTGCCAAGAGCCAAAGATAAAAGTCCTTCCTTTTGGTGCAGGGTTGTTAAATAGTCTGGTCAATATGCAGGTCTTTAGGTATGTCCAAAGGGGTTGGAATGAAGGCAAATTGGAGTTCTTTGGTTTCTTGAAGACGTTTAATTTCTCATCTGAGGAGTTTCATCAATTCTGACTGGAATATGGGAGGGTCAAGCTTATAAACTGTAGCTGTCTGCTGTTGCTTAATGAGCAGAAACTACCTATGAATACCCCTCCTGTGTTGTGTTATGCGCTTGTGTGGTTGTTGTTTAGTTTCCCCTATGTAAAGGTCTGGACAGTCCTCACTACACTGGACTGCATAGACGGCGCCACTGAGCTTCTGTTTGGGTGTCTTGTCTTTTGGATTGATACAGCTCCTCGGATGAGAAGCGAAACGTCTTCAAGAAACCAAAGACGTCCAGTTGCTTTCATTCGAACTCCTTTGGATTACCATGACCTGGATGACTGAGAACCTTCACCAGCATGTCTTCAGGTATGTTTGAAAGAGTAGGGAAGACAGCTGTGATGATCTTTAGGAAGCAGCAATGATCTAACCAACCTAGTGATGTCAGACATACCTCCTCTGGAGTGGCCACGAAGTTGATGGCGGTGTAGTGTCGGTCATCCTCCTGTGACAGGCTGAAGGTGAACTGGTAGTCGATGAGGAGCGTGTCTAAAGCAGAGTGAAAAAGAGGAAGGAGAATATAGAAAATAAGTCTAAATGTTAGCAGGCGATGTTCCAGGAAGGGGATAAAAACCTTCACTTTCACTATCTGATTGCGTGTTTCGATCAGAACATTTTAATGTGCTTGGTGGTAAAGGTCACGAGAACATATCAGTATCATTAACGGGTCACACAGGTATTAGAAGGGGAAGGAATGATGGTAGTCTTTTTGTTTCACACTTTTTCCTTTCTTCTGATCCACAGACCCAATTGTGTTTCTAGCCTCTCTCTGATTTTATTGACCAGCACAGGAAAACCCATTTCCCGTGTCAGATAGAGGCCAAACAAGCTGCCTTTTTCCAAAATGGTGCCATCTTTTTCATCCTGGTCAAACTTGTGCAACGAAAAAAAATGCTATCACCCAGATAAATATTCAACCGGTGACAGTGTTCCTGCTACAGCTCTTCCCCTACTGTAGGGAAGATTTTATTACTGTAGCACAGATGACCGTTTGGCTTTAATGGCTCAGTGTTTCTCATTTATTCCGTCTGATTCTGAACCAGAAAAACAACATGTAGCTAAACTTAAGCCTTAAAATGTTTGTGAGATTATTATTTTAACAAAGCAGACTCATAAATGGTCCTTTTCACATTGTGCCCAATGAGGTTGGATGTTTTGTAAAAACTTTTCAAACCGATTATTCATCGATCCAACAAACGACGATGGGCGATATATTAGAGCAAGGTGACCTCTAAACTTTTAAGCTTGGTTTCAGTGAGGTCCGCATGGCTCCACGTGGCCAAATTACGTCATTTCAGCAACCACACCCCTGTCCGCGGCCCAAAGTTTCCGCACCGCGCACATAGGAAATTTTCTAACTATGTGGACGGTCCCATGGCAGACTGGCAGTTGTGTGTTGTATGCATGCCGTGGAGCCCTATGACGCCCCCTACAGTCTGGGAAAATATTGGCTCATAGCGGGGACAAGCCACAGGAAGTATTAACGCTGCAAAAGTCGTCTTGGCCTGATTCTGCGCGTCTCATTTCCACGTGGAATGTACATACATCAAGCATAAACCAAGCTTTAGTGAGCCTGACATGCAGCGATCCACCAATCACAATCGTTCCAACTCAGTTTGCAGGAGCAGACCATGAGGGGTTCATGTTTATGGAATTTCCTTGGTTATTTGATGCATCAATCAGCAATATGCTGTGCAACAAATGATTTGAGTTATGTGTGAGACTAGGGGGCGGGACTTCTGCCAATAGTTGAAGATTGTGCCTCAGCAGGGGGGGGGGGACAACCCTTCACCTGTTGGGTCAGGTAATATGCTGATCAAAATTTGAAGCTAATATGACGATGCTAACGGAAGTTATGAGAAGGAGAAACATCTGAAGGAATTTAGAAGGGTTTCAGTGGTATATTATGTTGTGTGTGTGTGTGTGTGTGTGTGTGTGTGTGTGTGTGTGTGTGTGTGTGTGCGCGTGTGTGTGTGTGTGTGTGTGTTCTAGAGCTGCTCAATCAGAGCTGATAAGGCACATGAAATGATAAATGTGATTCAACTGTTCAGAATGAGACCGCTTTGAAAAAACAAATCAGCTGTGGGTCCGATAAAGACCACATACAGAAGTGACCGGGTCAGATTTGTGCCACTCAGGCGGCCCACAGAGCCCAACATGCTGCCCTAAATCTGGACTGAAGGAGTGGGTTCTGTTCTGGTTGATGTTTTCCTTTAAACATCAAACTCCTCTGATCTCAGAGCCTTGCATCCGCCTGTTCCCTGACTGTCGGACAGCTTTCCTTGTGCTCATCATAGCTTCAGTCAGGCTACTTACAGTAACACGTCCCTTTGAGGGGGTTGCCTTGGTAACGACTCTCCACTTCACACCTGAAAGACACCGGTGGAGAATAGGTGAACAAAAGTCAGCATAAAGAAAAAACCCTGAGATAAAAAAGTGCAACAGGGAGGAGTGTTGTGTACTAAAGTAGCATCCGGATGTGAAGGCAGCAAAGTGAGCCTGGAGTTAATGGGAGAACTCTGCCATCAGGAAAAGTAAAAACAGCCTCATTTTCATTCGGATGACCATTCATTTGTGAAACTTTATCTCAGGTTTTTAATGGATTTCTCAGAATTGCTATGATAATGAGGACCAGGGGAAAGATAAGCACTGAAATTATTACAGCGGCGTGCCGAAGACCGCAGGACACGGCAAGCCTGTTTAAATTCAGCGTATGAACAAGTGGGTGGGCTAAGAGATCTTAAAATAATGGCTCAAAAAAGAAATCTGAAGTGGTTCAGTGGTTTGGTGTGTGAGAGAAACACTCCCTTTAGAAGGTGGTAATATGCAGATTAGTGCTTTTTTAACACGAGCACTCTGCAACACCAAGTCTAGTTGATGAGCTCATTACATATTCTTAGTGTTAAACGTAAAACACATCCCAAATCATTCATGGAACCAATTTTATATAAGTGTGTGTTTCTGCATAGCAACAGATGACTACATCAGTCATGCAGCCCTGGCGTTTACCAGTCCTGCTCTCCGATTTAAATAAAATAGTTTCTTACAAAGTGCAGAAGTGTCACAAACAAAAACATCATCTTACAGCAAACATTTCACTTACCCCTACTTTCCACCAGATGCAAAACGAATACTTAGCTGCAATTAGTCGCCGTTATAGTGGACGGGCCGTGAAGTGAAACGTTTTGGACGCGTCCCAGACGCATAATGACGCGTTGCTTATGTTTTTACGCGCTACGCTTCCAGAAAGCGTCAAACTCCACAGTTCAGATCGTGCCAGACAGGAAGTCAAACACAACAGCAGTGTAAAACATCTAGAAACTTTCAAAATAAAAGTCACGTACAGATTTCCACTTGCTTAACTAGTACAAAAAGTATGTTACCGTCGTAGTCGAGGTACACCGAACAGAAAATAAACCACAGACCTTTTTGGATACATGCTACCGCATTACTCCTCGCTTGTTTTTGTGTGAAATTCCGAAATCACGCGTGGTGTTGCAATTCTCCCGTGATTTTGTGACTTCATGAGACTAGCTGCGTGAAATGCTTTCACTCCCATTTCGCATCTGAAATGCTCCCGGCTGGAAGGAGCTAGCGGGTAAAACGCCTCTATTACGTTACAGCGTCTGGTGTACAGGAGGGGTAAGAAGACGAACATGTGAGAGTTCAGGGTCAGAGGAGAAACTCACAGATGACATCGGTCTCCTTTGATGCCTTTAGTGGTGCAGAAGCACTTCCCGTTGTTGGAGTTACACATGCTGGCGTGGCCGTTACACTTACAGGCTGATCAAAAAACACACATCAACAGTTATTAAATAAATACATCTGTATAAGGAAGGTGTATCATATTTACTGTCATATTACAAATACTAACAATTATTCTCAACTGTCTGTAAAATGAATCACATCATGGATGTGATGGATTAAACATGACCTGATAATGGTTTGGTCAACATAAACGGGTACTAGGTTAACTACTACGGTCATTTCTGAGGTTTTATGCATCAGGTCAATATGTGGTCCTTATGGGGACTTTACTGTAGTTAAAGTACAAACTCTGATGTACTACAGAATGTAACATAGTACTAAATGTCTATTTGTACCATAAAAGAAAATCAATGTTCAGCCCTTGATTCAGTCGCTCCTAGAGCCACCTTCAGCAGGAATAACGAAGTCGTAATTATCATCGGTCTGTGGCCAGAACATCAGATCTGTTCATTAAGATTAAAGAACATTTGAGTTTCTTAACATCTTTTCATGCCAGGTCAAAACTAGAACTGAACCTTTTATCTTCACATAAAAAGCGTCCAGTCACCAGATCTTACAGCTCTGACCAGGAGTGACTTCAGAGTGTTTGTGATTTTATTTATTTTGTATCACTGCATTTAACTAAAAGGTAATGAGGTCTGGACAGGTATGGAGAGGTGAGGGAAATACTTACCCGTAACTTTGTGTTATGTCTGCCTGAGTACAACAGATTGTCATTTAATAATTCAAAACGTTCCCTCTGCTCTTGTGGAAATACTGCTTTGATGCAGAATCAGTCAGAGGGTAGGTGAGTTCATCGTCAGCTGAGATTTATCTGCCTAAGAAGTCCTTTATGAAGGAAACGTAGAACAACTCCTGGTTCTTACATAAGAACGTGCAAATGTTGCTACCACTGATTTGAAACGACATAAAAGAGTTTAAACTCTTTAAGCTATTGCTTTCAAACTGGTTTCAGTGGTTCTTCGTTCATAAACTTGAGCAACTTCACACTGGACAGCACTCAGTAGCCTTCTGCTGACCAAACACTGCTCAACAGTTTTGTGATTCGGGCAGGAACACCAGTGGGAGGTCTTTACCTGCTTTATGGCAATAGCTGGTTACTGTACCGTTAGCTCAAATTAAGGCTAGCAGTTAGCTTCTCCAATTAAAAGGAGAAGAAGAACTTTTTTGGCATCATGGAGGTAAAAGTAAGAGAATAAAGTTTTTGGACGTGAAGCAAAGAGGTAAAACCAGAGTGAACATCAGCACGGCCTACAATAGTTTGAGGGAGCTGAAGGAGGCTACAAAACCATGGACTGATGGTGACCTTGCTTTGTTGCTACTGGTCTTGTAGATAATAATAATTTTTGTCCAACAGTGTGGATCTTTTTACTTTGTGGCTTATTGTGTATCAGTTAGCTCCTTTTAGCGCTAGCTACAGCAGCTGCTGCAGGGTTTTTCATGACAGTTGTAATTCCACTTACAACCAGTAGGGTGGAGACTGTCTCTTATACAC